>ML661344.1:20046786-20095710 GCA_007570785.1 Antilocapra americana
GTGTGTGTGTGTGTGTGTGTGTGTGTGTGTGTGTGTGTGTGTGTGTGATCTTAGGCAAGTTATCTCCCTGTACCTTAGTTTGCTTTTTTAACTTGAAAGGATTTTGCAAGGTTTAAACTTAAAACATGGACATTGCACATCACAATTTCTGGACATCTACAGAAGGGTCTTCTAATCCTTGGTTTTACAAACCCATGTTTATAAAGTTACACCCAAGTGTTTTATATAGCAAAGTTCACACACTTAGATTTGGCTTTGAACAAATGATGCATTATCTAAAAATACAATTTAATTCTGTGTGGATTTATCAAATCTCTACTTTTTGCTAGATCTGGAGTAAATAAATAAACTCTTTGTACTTGGTCTTTTCTTTTTCATCAGCATCAGAAATTCTAAAACATTTTAAGGCATTTATATACTTCTGATAATGATAATAACTTACGTAAAATATTTTGTAGCATTATATCTTTTTTTTCTTTTTTTGGGGTAGCCTAAAAGCCAAAAACTTGAAAACTGGCTTAACTTTTGTAAATAAAAGCATCATAATGCTTTAAAATGGCCATGGTTTGATCAATATGGAGAGATAATATTATATAACATTAATTTCACTCAAAATTTTTAAAAGAATGTAATGATCTATAAAAGAGAGTAAATAGCAGTTTTTTAATGAAATTTACAAATAATGCCAAAATTTGCAAGAAAAGAGGAATCACATACACAAAAAATGGACCATACTGTCTTGGAACAAAAATAGAACTTATAGCTAAGTAAGATTTAAGTGCAAAGTGGGACAAATTAATCAGAAATATACATGCTCAATAGGTAGAAAAGGCTGCTAGAATGAAGCAAGGTGAGCTTCAGGGGCTCATGGGCAAATATCTCCATGGTTTAGGAAGTGCTCAAAAGGAGAGTGGCTGAAGAGAAGCATTTCCTTTTCCAAAGATCTTCAAAACATTGTCCAAATCTCACCCTCTTGGGAAAATAGTACACACAAAACAGTTGGCATGGTAGGTAATGTATATTTCCTAGGGGTAGCCTCTCAGGAAAAAAGAGCCAGCCGCTGGCTCTATCTTACATGAGTAATAGAAACTGGGGAATAATCCAAGGAATATCAGAATAGTATAAATATCCAAGAGCAGAGAGAAATTTTACACAGGGTGAGGAAATTAAAATGAGAAAAAGGGTCAGGAAATTAGTGAAGTAAAACTTTAGTTCTGGTTTTAAGAAAAAACAGCTAGACTCCAACAACTCTGCTATTCAAAAATAGACTACTATAAAAAGTGTTTGAAAGCTATGACACCGAGAATGCACTGATTTCCAGATGACAAAAACGAAGACATATTGCCACAGACTGATCTTTTTGTCAGAGCAAGAATGAATGGATAACCTATTTGGTCTTTTCCATCTCTTCTTTTTATTTCCACTTCCATTATTCTGTGAGTATACAAGAAAGAGGAATATAATATTGTTAAAGCTCAGGTATCATTTATTGGCTTCCTGTGTCTTTAAGATAATACATGTACATTGTGTTCTGATACTTGATAATGCATATTTTCATGAATAGTTGTGAGTAGAGTGAACAGACTCATAAAGCCTGTTTAAAGTGTCAATGTATAAGTTACTACTGGGTGGTGTCTTGGGGCTGCATTAACTTATACATGCACTTTTTCTTCCTTTCATTTCTCTCTCTCCTCCCCTTTTTAATTAATAGACTTTCTCACTCGTGAGCATTTAGCATTGCCTTGTTTGCCTGACATAGTTCCCTTTGGGGTTTCCCTTGTGGATATTGTAGGACATGGGGGAAACAGTTTGATGAATCACAATTTGTTGAAGGCAGTTATGGTAGCAGTGATAGAGAAATGGAATATTTGCAAAATGCCAGAGGTGAAGAAATAGGACACACATGATTAAAGTTGCCATAAAATCAAAGCTGTCAAAGCAACAAAAGCCATAAAAAAGAAATATTCTGGCAACGTCAGTCTCCCCACACATCCAGGGGTGCCATGAAGCATATTACCGAAAAAAGTCCGTTAGGAGCAGAGGAAGAATTTTTTTCCCATTGACTATGAAAACATGTGCTGAGCTATAAATGTTCCGTGCCTCAGGAATTTTAGCTTGAGACACCTGGGAACTGCAACCTTAAAACAGCATTCAGAGCACAAACACTGCCAGCTCTGTTTGAAAACTTTGAAGAAAGGGTGGGGGGAAGATAAGGAGGGAGGAGTGGTGAATTGAGGAAGGAGATTCAAAGGCTGAGGTCACTTTGAGCAACCCTAGTATAAGATCTGGAATCTTGCACTGAATAACACCTGTATTGTCCTCTCATAAAGATAGTATTCAGAGAGCCAGAAGTATGGAAAATGTCCCACTTCCTTCCCAGGATCCACAACTATGGGGCAGATGGAAACTACTGAGTGATATGTGACATGTGTGTTTAGAGAATAAAACAGTAAATATTCCTTACCTGATGAGATCCACCTCTTTCGGCAGGAATGGTTGATTAGAAATTGAAACTATCTGTAAACTTCAGAGATTAACCTAAATACCTAGGGAGGTACCAAGAAGGGGTCACAGTGACTGCTTTTGCTGCCCTGCTGGAAAACTGCCTGATTGCAAGGTAGACTTCTAACATTAGAAATACTTTCTGCAGTTGTGATCAGGGTTTGAGGGAAGAGAGTACAGAAAACTCAGCGGCTAACCAAAGAACGGATTTGGAGTATGATTAAAAAGGAAACAAACTATGTTAGCTTCTTATGGAAAATATATCACAATTTTTGAAAAAAAAAAATCACTTTTTTTTTGACCAGGCTACTAGTGCCATAGTTTAAAATACTTTTGCTAACACGTAAAAGCATTCTGCGGATGTTTGGTGTGAATTTAGTTGCATTCAAATGGCCTGACACTGTGAATCCATGGTCACTTTCTGATAAAGAGCTCGTTTTCTTCTCCTCCAATCTTATTTGACATCTCTAGTAGTAGTGGTGATGAAGTAATGAGAGTAAAGATGCAAAAGTGGAGGAAATTGAAAATCCCCTTATAGTACATAGACTCTCACCCAGTAGGAATAGCCTAGAAGACTAAAAAGCAGAATACACTGTGGTGACAACCAGGTAGGAAGGACATCAGATAGGTCTCAGCAAACCCTGAATGGTATCAATCTTCTGCAAATTCTTTTGTTTAATTTGTGTCTAAGCTTCCCAGGAAGGCTCCTTTCACTGACACTCAGGGCTTCTTGGAGCCACTTGATTACTTGCAACTCATAAATATTGGTCAAAAAACAATAAACAGACTTTTCCTGAAGCTGGCTTTCTTCTGGCTCATGCATAAGAAGAGCCTGGGTGCCTCCACAGTTCTGTCTACACAGCAGACTGGGGAAATGCGCACCACTTACCAAATGCTGAGTCTTCAGACCTGTCATCTTCAAAACAAAGGAACTGACACCATATATTTCTATAATGGCTCTTCTGGATGAAAAACTAACAATTTTAAGTCAATTAACTTCTCTTAGTCTGTTTTCCTATTTTTGAAATGGAGATATTAAAATTAATCCTTCTTTTTCCCCAGGGTTGTTATAAACCTGCCTGTTGCAAACTTTATAATATATATAAGTATGTGCTTAGTCGCTCAGTCATGTCCAGCTCTTTGCGACCCCATGGACTGCAGCCCATCAGACTCCTCTGTCCATGGGGATTCTCCAGGCAAGATTATTGGAGTGGTTACCATGCCCTCCTCCAGGATATATGAGTATAAGGAATCATTTTTATCAGTATCATCATTATCATCACTATTATATCTTTGTTTTTAATATTTTCCTATAAACATTAAAAGTTCCTTTTAGAAGCTGTTTGATTTCTTGAATGGATTAAAAGAAAAAGCAAAATGTATTTTTAAATACCTTTTGTAAGACTTTGCTCTAACTTATTATTTAAAACTATCTGAATTTAACTTGCAATAAAATAGGTCCTGTGTAATTGTAATCATTTCCATAGCAGCAGACCGGTGCTGGGTAGCAGGGGGCTGAGGCACAAAGGTCTGAGACTTGACTACAGGTTCAAGCAGCAGGGGAAGCTGGTTTGGGACCAAATAAGCTCTTATTCAAGTAAAACTGTTGAAAAACACTGCCAGGGGAATACAGAAAATAACTGGGGAAGGAAATTGCTTTTGGAATAAATGTTCTGTTCTTTCAGGTTTGCTCTGGTAGAAAAGTGCCCCTTTGAAGACACTTAATAGAACCATTAGAAGGACCAAACATGAAGTATCTCATGAAATCTTAAAAGGTTTATTTTACAACCATTTTCCTAAAAGTGTATGTGGAAGGAAAAGAAACCAAAGATATGAAATTTACACTTTTGTACAAAAGCACAAGTCTATTTGATGTAGAATAATTACTGATGTCTAAATCTACTCCTAATATGCTATCTGATCTGTGCTTTGCCATGTTTCTTGTTTTCGTTTTTGTTTATGGATCAGGTGCTTACCCTTAGTTTGCACATCAAACCAAAGTGTACGGTTTTCCCTTGACTTACTAATTTATTGAAATTTTGCAGTTACTCCTAACACTTTAATTATACCCCATTCAAGTTCTCCTTAAATTTAGTGAAAGCTTTTGGCATAACTGGCCCTTCTCTTACTTATCAGTTAGTACACAGTTACTGTGTAATATTGTTTATTGATTTGTTCAATAAATTTGACTTCAGTGCCTGTCCCAAGTCCTGGGGATAAAAGAATGTATAAATGCATCCCCTGGTTGCAATTAAGTGCCATTTACAAAACAGACCATTTAAATACAATAATAAAGGGCTGCAGTGTCTTTACCAATGAAGAGTAACTATCCAGTGTTGCTTAAAAGATGGGGTCAAGAGTTTTAGATGTATTAATAGTTTTGCTGAGGCATGAAAGACCAGCAGGAATTAGCCTGCCCATTTTGCGGAGTCTTGCAGTGATTCAGGAAAAGGGGAAGTGAGGTATTTCTAGGCTCAGAATAGAAGGAATGTTTATTATTATGCTAGGGGGGCCATAATAGAATATCACTGGCTGAATTACCTAAAAACAGACATTTATTTTTCACTGTTCTATAAAACTTTCTTAGAAGTCTAAGATCCAAGCACCCTCAAGTTTGTTTCTATAAGGTCTCTCTCCATCTTTCAGATAGCTGCCTTCTTGATGTGTCCTCACTGTGATCTTACCTTTGAGTCAGTGTGCTCTTGTTGTCTCTTTCTTATCTTATAAGGCCAGTAGTCCTTTTGAATTGAGACTCCACCCTTATTACCTCATTTTACCTTTGTTATCTCCTTAAGGCACCTTAGGGGTTAGAACTTTAATGTATTAATTTGAAGGGAACACAGTTCAGTCTGCACAGAAGGTATGCACTTAATTTTAGCAGTTCAACATCACTTAAGTTTAGTCATGAGGTAAAGGAATGGGAAAGATCATAAAATGCTTGAAAGTCAAACTGTGCATCTAAGTTAATAAATTGTAGGGCAGTGGGGAACCACTGAAGAATTCTATCTGATGGGCTATAGTAGTCAGATCTGCCCCTTTTAAGGGTCATCTGGCTTCAGGGTAAAGGATGAATGGAGTTGGAGTCCGTATCAGAGGCAAGATCAGATGCAAAAAGACTGGTTAACAGAGTATGGCAATTGGCCAGACCAGGGACCACAATTGTTACTGCATCAGAAGTGGATAGATTAGGGAGAACTTGGGAAGATAGAATTGATAGGAATTAATGATTAAGCAGGTATAGAAAGTTAAGAAGGATATCTGATTGATGTTGACTTTGCACTATTTGGGGAAACTTAGTACATAATGAGTTAAGTAATGTAGGAACAGTACTTGGATTTAGGAATCAGGCAGGAGATGATGTAACCTGCTTCAACATGATGAGTTTAAGGTCTGTAGAACATCTAGATGAAGATGCCTAGATAGATTTGTAAGCTTGAATTCCAGGAAAGAGATCTTGTATGAGATCAGTTGGAAATTTTTAGAAACAGGACAAATTAAGATTTTAAACTAAGAGAGTAAATTAAATTACCTAGAGTAATGAAAAATGAGAGGAGAGCAAAAAAAGTGTCCTGCAAATATAAAGGTAGAAAACACTGTCATTTGAGTTATAAGTAGAAGAAGACAAGGATTCCATTCTTATTGGTAAACATAAGATATAAAATTTAATAATACCCTAATTGTGAATTGATTCAGTGCTCCAAATAAACAGCAAATTATGTTTGTATTGTGATTTACCAAATAAATTGCATTATAAAGACTTATTTTTGCTGTACTTAAATATTCTTATTCTCTTTGATTTAAATTTAATCTATGATTTGATTTTCAGCTTAAGTTCTTTTAAAAATCTAATCATTATTTTGGTTGCAATAAATTTCCAAGTCTTCCAATTAGTGCTAAGATTAAAACCTAAATCCCTATTAACTAATAATGGAGATTTAAAGTTTTGAATAGCTCTATTAATACTCTCAAATATGGGAAAATTTAATTTTCTGAACATTGCATTGCTGTGTGCTTTTGATTTCAAATTGCATAACTTTAATAGCTGCATCTTAAAGCACTGTCTGGAAATGCTAATTCCTATTCTTGTGGGGGATATTCATCACTGCTGTGTCATATTCATACTTGTCATACCAACACACTCACGGGTATATCTACCTGAGGGTATTTACTATGGTTGTGGAGAAGAGTAATGTATGCCTCTCCCAATATGCCACATTGGAATATTGGTTATTTTGAATTACGATTACTTAAGAAACAGGAAATAAATCTCTCAAGAGAAAGGTACCCTCGCTATACTGGGAGGTAGAGAGACAGAGAGAGGGAATTCAGGCCAAGAAGACTGTGTAAATAAACCTTTTTACTTCTTCACTAATTAACTACCCCAAACCCAAACACCTCTGTTTTGTCAGTTCTTCACAAATGTATTATTTCTTTGTCTAAAAGGTATAAAGCTGCCTACTTTGGTCACTTCTTTGAGTCTCATATTTTTATAGCTCTGTACCTACAAAAATTTGGGCTTCCCTGGTGGCACAAGTGGTAAAGAATCCATGTGCCAATTCAGGAGATATAAGAGGTGTTGATTTGACCCCTGGGTTCCGAAAATCCCCTGGAGAAGAAAATGACCACCCACTCCAGTATTCTTGCCTCGAGAATCCAATGGACAGAGGAGCCTGGCAGGCTACAGCCAATGGAGTTGCAAGGAGTCAGACATGACTGAAGTGACTTAGCAAACATAGCATACACTCTGTCTCATGTCAATTAAATCATTAGACCAAGCCAAAGAACCTAGCCAGGAAGAAAGAGCAAGTTTTTCTCCCCTACAGTTGTATGCTTGACCTCAGGAAATTAGTGAGACTACCAGAGGAAGGAAGAGATCTGCTCAGCTGGTTACAGTGATTCTTGAGCCTTGACCCATTCATTCCTTGAGCATCTTTTTACTGCTTCAGTCATTGTACTAGGTACCGTGAAAAAACAACAAAAAAAATATCAATGAAGAGAATTTTCATGGACTCTGTTCTTTGAGTTTACAGCCTATATACTATGTGAACACACTTGAAAATATTGCTGTACAAATCTTTTCCTATTAGTGTAAGACTCGGATGATGTAGCCCTTTTACTTGCAGCTTTCTATGAAGCAGGCCTTTGTAACTTGGCTTTTTAATCCCATGGTCTCCATGAAGACTTGTTGAAGTTAGCTATTTTGTGCTACAGATCTTCACTCACAATGGCTTGGATCAAGATCAGTAGCAATGAAATCATTTGTGACTGGACCCAATAGGGTAAGAATCAACAATAATCCTAGGGTTTTCTTTGAATAGCTACTGCTTTCCAAATGTCTGTCTGAGGCCCTACAATTTCGATCTTGAATGCTCAAGAATATAGGCTGTATTAGTTGAAGCAGGTTTGAGATTGGTTTTAGTTAATAAGTGATGTGACTTGGAACCATATTAACTATGGTAAGAATTACAAGGCATCCACTACCCATTTGAATGTTAATTTCCACAGATTTTTCATCATTGTTTAAAAATATCAGACTAATTTAAGGTAAGCAACACTATTGTACATGACCTATATTATGTACTTTAAGGAAATGTAATGCTGTTACACATAAAATGGGAAAGACCTTTTAAAATATATATTTAATGCTGTGGTTGAGCTATTAAATAACATTTATTGTGTCTCCATTTAGAACATTTGGATTAAAAATCCCATAAAATTTTCATATTAGTTTTCCTTAAAATGTGGAAAGAGAGAATTGTTAAATAAACATACAGTCATGTTAATGAGACATCCTTCTAAGTATCAAATGAATGAATATTTTCATTGTCTATTATTTTTCATATTTTCCATGCAGTAGATTGAAAAAACACAATTATAAAATTTAGAAATGCTCAAAACTGAAAACACAAATTGTTATTATGCTGGCCTAAGAATGTCATAATTTTTCCTCAGAGGATTGCTATCACACCTCAGTACCTTGATGGATCATAGATTTTAGGTCATTATCAAATGTTGACAGAAAAGGCTGTGATTTGAAAGCTCTCCTAAGAATTCTATCTATAATTTCTTTTAACATTTGACAGAGTTTCATGACATTAGAACTATGAAGTTCATTGAAATTCAACATTGACTGAGTGTATTGCATACACTTCCCATTTAGAGATAGCAGTTTTGTTTCTTGACAGAGATTCAAAATGAATATCTCAGAAAGAAGAAAAAGCCAAGCAGAAACTACAAAAAACTAATTTCAAAATAAAATCAAATATCCCAGAACAAGTACTATATCAGGAAACATTTTAAGAGGTAGGGGGTGTGGGATGGTGGTGGGGGCTGGAAGGTCGGGGGAAAGGGCAGAGCAGATTTAATTGATTGAAAACAGACTATCATACTCAAATTCAAACAACTCATGTTTTCTGTCCTGTCAAGGTAGTGACAAAATAAATTTATAAAGTAAATAGTTATAACTTAAACTGCCCTAGAGCTGTTTTATTAATGTCTGTAGTTCTAGTATTTATGGTTAAAACTATAACTACTTCACATATATTAACCTTTCAATAGCTTTTGCAACTTGTTTTAAGCTATGCATGTCCAGGAATTTTCCATGCCTATTGATTTTTTTCTATTTTCTATCTCTATGTGGACAAATTTATTCTATTTATATGGGAACCACTTTAAGATTAACTGGGAGAATTCACTCAGTTTGACCACTCTAAGTATGATCTTATATACATTTGATATCAGGCTAAAAAATAATCAAAAAGCTTTCCTTCTATTCCTATGGAATTTAAAGAAAAAAATTTGTAGATACTACATCTTCTAAATGGCTCATATAGAAGCCATTCAAACCTCAACATCACTCATTATCAGAGAAATGCAAATCAAAACCACAATGAGGTACCACTTTACACTAGTCAGAATGGCTGCCATCCAAAAATCTACAAGCAATAAATGCTGGAGAGGATGTGGAGAAAAGGGAACCCTCTTACACTGTTGGTGGGAATGCAAACTAGTACAGCCACTATGGAAAACAGTGTGGAGATTCCTTAAAAAACTGCAAATAGAACTGCCATATGACCCAGCAATCCCACTGCTGGGCATACACACCCAGGAAATCAGAATTGAAAGAGACACGTGTACCCCAATGTTCATCGCGGCATTGTTTACAATAGCCAGGACATGGAAGCAACCTAGATGCCCATCAACTGATGAATAGATAAGAAAGCTGTGGTACATATACACAATGGAATATTACTCAGCATTAAAAAAAAAATTCATTTGAATCAGTTCTACTCAGGTGGATGGAACTGGAGCCTATTATCCAGAGTGAAGTAAGCCAGAAGGAAAAACAATACAGTATACTAACACATATATATGGAATTTAGAGAGATGGTAACGAGAACCCTGCATAGGAGACAGCAATAGAAACGCAGATGTATAGAACAGACTCGTGGACTCTGTGGAAGAGGGCAAGGGTGGGATGATATGGGAGAATGGCATTGAAACATGTTAATTATCATATGTGAAATCAATCGCCAGCCCAGGGTTGATGCTCAGGGCTGGTGCACCGAGATGACCCAGGGGGAGCGAATCGGGAGGGAGAAGGGAGGGGGTTTCTGGAGGGGGAGCATATGTATACCCATGGCGATTTTATGTCAATGTATGGCAAAACCAACACAATAAAGTAAAGAAAATTAAAAAAAAAAAAAGAAGTAGATACTCAATATGCTTGCTGATTTTTAGGAATAATATTTTGTTAAAAAAAAAGGTGAGCAATATTATCAAAAGAACTAGGCGAATTTTTATTTGGTTAAGCTTATAAAGAACAAAATATTAATAATTAAATAGTTAAGTCATTATGAGGTTCTGCCCATTAAAACTGCTCAAAACATATAGATTATTTTAATCAGTAACATTATTTTTATACTTCCTAAAATTGACAGGTTTTTCTCTGTTGGAGAGACATTAAGATTTATACATTGAATACATATTGCATGCCTATTATGTGTTAGACATTATGCTATTTTCTAAATAAAAATAAAAAAGGATACATCCTAACACTGGATCTTTGTGCACTTTCCATAATATTACCATTTTCTGCCTATACCTTGAAATCTCCAGCCTCCACATATACCATAAATAATAAGTAATTAATATCAGTTTACAAATACTGTCTGATAGTCTATCAGTTCACTTCAGATCAGTTGCTCAGTTGTGTCCAACTCTTTGCGACTTCATGGACTGCAGCATGCCAGGCCTTCTTGTCCATTACTGATTCCCAGAGTTTACTCAAACTCATCTCCATGGAGTCGGTGATACCATCCAACCATCTCATCCTCTGTCATTCCCTTGTCCTCCCACCTTCAATTTTTCCCAACATCAGAGTCTTTTCCAATATGGGTCAGTTCTTCACATCAGGTGGCCCAAGTGTTGGGGTTTCAGCTTCAGCATCAGTCCTTCCAATGAATATTCGGGACTTATATCCTTTAGGATGGACTGGTTGGATCTCTTTGCAGCCCAAGGGACTCTCAAGAGTCTTCTCCAACACCACAGTTCAAAAGCATCAGTTCTTCAGCACTCAGCTTTCTTTATAGTCCAACTCTCACATCCATACATGACTACTGGAAAAACCATAGCCTTGACTAGATGGACCTTTGCTGGCAAAGTAATGTCTCTACTTTTTAATATGTTGTCTAGTATAGTCTATATGAAGGTCAAAATTGAAATTTCCAGGGTGAAATCATAGTTCCTGCTATTGATACAAAGGATAAAACATTTACAACTTTGACTGTCCTGTGGTAGTTGGTGGTGATTTAGTAGCTAAGTCGTGTCTGACTCTTGCAATTTCATGGACTATAGCCTGCCAGGTTCTTCTGTCCATGGGATTTCCCAGCAACAATACTGGAGTGAGTTGCCCTTTTCTTCTCTAGGGGATCTTTCCAACCCAGGGATCAAACCAATGTCTCTTGCATTGTAGGTGGATTCTTTATTGCTGAGCCACCAGGGAACAAATTTATAACCCTTGTGTGTGTGTGTTTGCATTGTGCATGACTCTGTGTGCACTCAGTGAGCACACTCACCCTTTATGAGTGTTAGATTTGTAACAAAAAAGCCATTGCAACTTTGAAATGTTTCCTGAAAGAGCCCAGTTTCTGGTTTCTATTTTGCAGTTCTGAGTGTTTTCTAGTGTTTTCTTTTCCTTTGGAAAGTCTTGTTTAAATGGCTGTGCCATTTTTGCAGCTTAATTCTGTGCCTTTCTTGAAATTTTATTTCTAATTAGTTGTTGCCTTCTTATAGATGAAAGCCCTTTTGCACCTTGAAGGGCAAAGTGAACTTAATGAAAATATGCTGATACAAGTTAAAGATGTTTCTTTATATGAATAAGGGCATTGAATGTTAACCCTGACCTTCTCAGAGGAAAATTGCTGTACCATGTTTCAGTTAAAGTCATGTATTTTCATATTTCTTTCAGCTAAACTAGGCACATAATTTCAGGGTGAAAAGAGCTGTTTTCTTTAGAGTTACCTAAACAAAAGTTGGTTTAAATGGATAGCTACAAAAATAAATCTCTGGCAGCAATAACAATACTAGGAGCAAATGTGGTGTGTTATCAAGAGTCACATCAGTGCAGAGGATTTGCCTTCCCCTTTGTTTTCCTTAAGCTGGGAAATAATGTCCTTCTAGCAGTAGCTTCTGAAGTTACTTTATGCATTTTAAATTATCCACAGGGGACATTGTGATGTGCTGCCCAGATGCACCTGAAAGGTGTATTTGTTGGCTCTACTGCTGGGAGCACTATAGAGAAAAAGCTTTCAGGAATCCCCTTTTGGGATTATTGTCTTTGGTGGTGAGTTGCCCTGCACATACCCCAGATTTTCTAGGGCAGCCCCCATCAGATGATTGAAAATGTGGGTGGAGAGACGTAAAGGTCTGGTAACCTCAGCCTAGCTTGGGGCAATTTTGAGGAGCTGTTGTTCTATTCCTAGAGTTGTCTGAGAAAGGTTGAAAGAAAATGCAATGAACAGTCCTAGGACAATCACTTAAGTTCACCCATTTGCCATGATTGTTTTATCTTGTGCAAGTTGCTAAACATCTCAAAATACATTTCAGGCATTGTGATGCATCATCTTGAACTACATCAACATTTATTTTCTAAGAATAAGGATATTCTACTATATAGATGGGCTTCTCGGGTAGTACTAGTGGTAAAGAACACTCTTGCCAATGCAGGAGACATAAGAGACACAGGTTCAATCCCCAGGTGGGGAAGATCCCCTGGATCCCATGGCAACCCACTCCTGTATTCTTGCATGGAGAATCCTATGGACAGAGAAGCCTGACAGGCTATAATCCACAGAGTCACAAAGAGTCGGACACGACTGAAGCTACTTAGCATGCACGCATGCTACATAGTTATAATAATATTGTCACTCCAAAGGGATATAACACTGATACTATGCAATCATCTGACATATAATCCATATTTCAATTCCCAGCGTCCTAATAATGTCTTTTATAGGTGTTTTCCCCACTGAGAATCCAATGAGTATCACACTTTGCATTTATCTGTCTCTATAATCTACAACAGCTTTAATCTACAATAGCTTTCCCATTTCCTTAAAAAAAATCATATATTAACATTTTTAAAAAGATCAGAAAAAATGTTGGATGTCACACAATCTGGGTTTGTCTATTTCCTCATGAGTAAGTTCATATTCAAAATTTTTGGAAATAATACTGTATGTGATAGTGTCCTTCTCAGTGCATTGCATCAGAAGGCACATAAGGTAATTTTACACTTTTTTAGGTAATGTTAGATCAATGACTTAAAGTTACTGTCTGTTAGACTTCTTCACTTGAAGGTATCTGTTACTCTTTATAATTAATATGTAACCTCTAGGGAACTCTGTTTCACCAGAACTTTAAGTCTTTGGATTTTATTTCTCAACTACCTTCTCTAATGGTTTTAGCATCCATTGGAAAGCCTTCAAGGCTTCCTAGGTGGCTCAGTGGTACTCTGCCTGCTAATTCAAGAGACACAGGATGTCTCAGCTTCATGGTGTTCTTTCTCAGAGCTCCCCAAGTTCTAGCACTAACCAGGCAATCAGTTCCCTGTCTTCAGAAAAAGGGTTGCCTTTTCATTCTTCCAGTATCAATGTACAAAAGTTCCTAAATTATATTGTCAATATAATTTATGTGAATTCTGTTTTCCTGACTGATACTAACATACAAGGTATACTAAGAATATTTTTAGTCATCATGTAGCCTTTCTATATTCTCATACACCTGGAGATAACCAATATTTTGATTTAGTCTTCCTATATTTTATTATGAATAAATAAAAATGTTTATAAATAAATCTAAACCTACATGTAGGAAATGACTTCTTGTCATGAGGTTCTTTTTTAAAGTAAACTTCTATAGAGTACTCTGTCTTGTGAATTATGATAATTATTCAATCACTCTCCTATAATTGGATATTTGGGTCATTTCCAATATTTTTGTTACAAATAATGCTTTATAAAAAATCTTTTATAGCTTTTTATTTTCCTCCACATTTCTGGAGCTGTATCTTCAAGGAAAATTCTAAACTTGAGATTACTAAATTAAAAGATATATGTATATTATTAGATATTATAGTGATTATCTCATTTTGTACACTCAGGAACAGTATAAAGAAAACCTGTTTCCCTAGAGTTTGTGGAAATAGTGTATTCTCAAGCTTTTGAATACTGTTTTTTAAATTCAAGAAACTGTATCTTTACAGTTTAGTTTTAATTTGAATTTCTTTCATTATGCTTGAATATATTTTATACATTAAGAATAATTTTTATACCATTTCTCATAAACTATTAGGGACTTCTCAGGTGGTTCAGTGGTAAAGAATGAATCCCCCTGCCAATGCAGGAGACTCAAGTTTGATCCCTGCGTTGTGAAGATTCTCTGAAGAAGAAAATGGCAACCCACTCTAGTATTCTTGCTTGGAAAAATCCTATGGACAGAGGAGTTTGGGGGGCTACAGTCCATGAGTTGCAAAGAGTTGGGTATGACTGAGTGACAGAACATGCATGCATGCATGAAATATTTCTTTCACCATTATTTTTGGTTTTACTTTTTTTTTCTCTTCAAGTTTTAGGAATTCTTTATGTGTCAGAAAGCTTATGACTTTATTTACTATATATATTGCAAATGTTGATTCCTTCTTCATCATTTGCCTTTTGAATTTGCCTATAATTTTTTTGCCATGAAAAATATTTTAGATAATCAAAATTGTTAATAATTTACTTAATTGCATCTAGATTTTGAGTATAAAAGAATTAAATCATGTTTTATTCAGATACTTATACAATTTCAAATTTTTTGTACATTTATATATTGTGATGGTTAATTTTTGTGTTAACTTCTCTGGGCCATGGTACCCAGATATTTGATCAAACATTATCCTGTCTATTTCTGTGAAGGTGTTTTCTGGATGAGACTAATATTTCAATCAGTGGACCTTGAGTGAAACAAATTGCCCTCCAAAATGTGAATGGGCTTTATCTAAGCAGTTGAGGGTCTTAATATCAATAGAGGAAACACTGATGTTCCCCAAACAAGAAGGAATCTGCCAGCAGACTACTGTTAGATTCAAACTGAAATTCTTCCCTAAGTCCCTAGTCTGCCAGTCCACAGCATTAGAGTTCAGACTCACCAAGCCACAGCTACATAAGTAAACTCCTTAATATAAATTTCTCTCTATGTGTGTATATAACCTCTCTTGGTTCTGTTTCTCTTGAGAACCTTGACTAATACATGTACCTTATATATTTGGAATTTATTAAGATATTTGGTGGTATGGATCCAATTGTATTTGTTATCCAGATAGATATCCAGTCGTGTCAATACCATTTATTAAAATGTCTATAATCTTTCAGTGATTTGAGAGTTCACTTTTTCATATACAAACTTTCATCTCTACTTGAGTCAATTTCTAGGCACTAATTCTGTTTCACTGGAATATGTATTCTTGCAACAATAACATATTATGTCTTAAATTAAAAAGCATCATAATATATTTTCATTTCTGGTGGGTCTATTGTCATTTTACTGTTTTTTTCCCCCCCAACCCCAATTTTTTTCATCCTATCATGAAAAAATTTCAAATATTCAAAAATGTTTTAAGAACTTTGCAGAAATGTTTAAAAATTTTTAAATTTTAATTTACCCATATATCATTGTCTATATTCCAATGTTATAAACTTACTTTATTGCATATTTATCCATCTGTCCATCTTCTCTCTATCCATCAGCCCATCTTATTTTTTGATGTGTCCCAAGGTAAATTACAGATATCACAAGGCTCCAAATACTTCAGCGTTCATATATGGTTAAATATTTGAGTTGTCTGTTTTTGAAGTAAATTTTGTACAATGAAATGGTCAAATCTTAAATATATCCAATAAGTTCTCATATGGAGAAGGAAATGGCAACCCACTCCAGTATTCTTGCCTGGAGAATCCCATGGACAGAGGAGCCTAGTGGGCTACAGTCCGTGGGGTCGTAAAGAGTCAGACACGACTAAGTGACTAAACAACAACAAAGTTCTCATAAATCCATACACCTTATAATCCAATAAAGTTCTCCCGTTCTCTTTCCCCGTTAATCCCCACTCATAGTCTCACCCAAAAGCAGTCACCATTTTGATTTTTTCTATCACAGATTAGTTTTTCTTGTTCTAGGACTTCACAGAATGGAATCATACACTTGGCAAATTTTTGTGTAAACTTTCTTTCTTTCAGCAATGTTTTGATA
Organism: Antilocapra americana; assembly: GCA_007570785.1. Classification (NCBI taxonomy): domain Eukaryota; kingdom Metazoa; phylum Chordata; class Mammalia; order Artiodactyla; family Antilocapridae; genus Antilocapra; species Antilocapra americana. The sequence continues at coordinate 20,063,080 of ML661344.1, forward strand.
GTCATCCATGTTGTGCATGTGAGTTAATACTATTCTGTTAATTGTTGAATAGTATTCCACAGTATAAATATACCATACTTTGTTTATATACCTTTTACTGATGGGCACTTAGACTGTTTTCAGTTTATGACTATTTTGCATTAGCTGTTGTGAATAATTGAATAATTGTTAGTGGACTTAATGTTTTCTTTTCTCTTGAGTAAATACCTAGGAGTAAAATTTTGGAGGTATGGGTAGGTGAATGTTAGTTGTATAAGAAACAGCCATTTTTTATTTTGTGTGTGTGATTTCTAGTTGTTAAACCTTTGGTGTTATCAGATTTTAAAATTATAGGTAATCTACTAGAAGTACAGTAGCAGTAGGGTTCTTAGGTTTTATTTTTACTAGTTGTTTTTTTTTTTTTTTTTTGCATTTCTCCTCAAATGAAACTAATTTGTCTAAATCCAAGAAAGATTGTTAATGTATTTTTAAAGATCATTTAAAAGCTATGCTATTTGAGGAAGATAAATTTTGGAGAGTGACGTTGTTCAGTAATCAGGAATGCTTTCCTTTTTTTCTTTTTTTTTTGTGAAGTCTACTTTTGTGTCACTCAGGGGTGTTTTTAAGTTTTCTTTTTTCTCCCAAATTTCTTAATATGTTTGCTCTAAAATATGTCATTTTGTGTTGTTAAGGTAATTGAGTTTTCTTTTCAAGCTTATCTTTAATTTGTTATTTTATATCTATATGTTTATATTGTTGTTGTTATTCAGTCACTATTCTGACTCTTTGTAACCCTTAGACTGTAGCATGCCAGGCTCTTCTGTCCTCTACTGTCTCCCGTAAGTTGTTCAAATTCATGTCCATTGAGTCAGTGATGCTATCTAACCATCTCATCCCTTCTCCTCCTGCCCTCAGTTTTAACTAAGCTTTAGGGTCTTTTCCAATAAGTCAGCTTTTCATGTCATGTGGCTAAAGTATTGGAGTTTCAGCTTTAGTATCAGTACTTCCAATAAATATTCAGGGTTGATTTCCTTTAGGATTGACTGGTTTTATCTCCTTGCAGTCCAAGAGAATTTCAAGAGTTTCCTCCACCACCACAGTTTTGAAAGCATGAATTCTTTGGCACTCAGTCTTCTTTATGGTCCAACTCTCACATGTGTACACTACTACTGGACAAGCTATATCTTTCACTATATGGAACTTTGTTGGCAAAAAGATGTCTTTGCCTTTTAATATGCTGTCTAGGTTTGTCATAGCTTTTCTTTCAAGGTGCAAATGTCTTTAAATTTTGTGGCTGCAGTCACCATCCACAGTGATTTTCAAGCCAAGGAAAATAAAATCTATCACTACTTTTACTTTTTCCACTTCTATTTGCCATAAAGTGATGGGACTGGATGTCATGATCTTAGTTGTTTTAATATTGAGTTTCAAACCAGCTTTTTCACATTCCTCTTTCAACTCATCAAGAGGCTCTTTAGTTTCTCTTTACTTTGTTGACAGATTAATGTCTCTGTTTTTCAGTATGCTGTCTAGGTTGGTCATAACTTTCCTTCCAAGGACTAAGTGCCTTTTAATTTCATGGCTGCAATCTGCAGGGATTTTAGAGCCCAGAAAAATAAAGTCAGCCACTGTCTCCACTGTTTCCCCATCTATTTCCAATGAAGTGACTGGACCAAATGCCATGATCTTAGTTTTCTGAATGTTGAGCTTTAAGCCAACTTTTTCACTCTCTTCTTTCACTTTCATTAAGAGGCTCTTTAGTTCCTCTTCACTTTCTGCCCTAAGGATGGTGTCATATGCATATCTGAGGTTATTGTTATTTCTCCCAGCAATCTTGATCCCAGCTTGTGCTTCTTCCAGCCCAGCGTTTCATGATATACTCTGCATGTAAGTTACAAAAGTAGGGTGACAATATACAGCCTTGACATACTCCTTTTCCTATTTGGATCCAGTCTGTTGTTCCATGTCCAGTTCTAACTGTTGCCTCCTGACCTGCATACAGATTTCTCAAGAGGCAGGTTGGCAATTTTTACTTTCTAATATTTTGGAAAAGATCCTATGCTGCTTCAGTTTCATTGTTTGAATAAGCTTTTTCTGGCCTGGCTTTTTTGCAGCAAATTTTGTAAGATGGGCATCATGGCAGCCCTTTGGCTAGAAGGAATTCACCTTGGTACACTAAGATACCCAAGAGGCCAAGTTGGATATGTGCATGCTAAGTCGCTTCAGTTGTGTCCAACTCTTTGTGACCCTATGAGCTGTAGCCTGACAGGCTCCCCTTCCCATGGGAATTCCCAGGCAGGAATTCTGGAGTGATTACCCTGCCCATCTCCAGGGAATCTTCCTGAGCCAGGAATTGAGCCCACATCTCTTAACATCTCCTGCATTGGCAGCAGGGTTCTTTACTACTAGCACCACCTGGGAAGCTCTCATGTTCACGACTTTTCCATAGCCAATAAAAACAACAGCTATGAATGCTCCAAAATCCCATGTTTATCTCATCTAGTTTGTCTCCAGTCTCTCTAATCATGCCAAATGTATTTATGTATTTCCATGCAGAATCATTGGTACACCTTGGTTCCATATGGTATTTTCCCACTAGCCAGGGTGTTCCATTTCCTCTGTTCTAAACAAAATATTTTAAACAAACAAACAAAAAAACAGTTATTCATTTTGCTCCTTGGATGCAGGCCCTACTCAAGGATAACTATGTTCTGCTGACTTTGTTTGAGATCTATTGTTGTTCAATCATTAAGTCGTGTGTGACTCTTTGTGACCCCATGGACTGCAGCATGCCCAGCTTCCCTATCCTTCACTATCTCCTGGTGTTTGCTCAGACTCATATCTACTGTGTCAGTGATGCTATACAATCATCTCATCCTCTGCCACCCCCTTCTTCTCCTGTCCTATATCTTTCCCAGCATAAGAGTCTTTTCCAATGAGTATTGGAGCTTCAGCTTTAGCATCAGATCTTCCAATGAATATTCAGGGTTGATTTCCTTTAGAATTGACCAGTTTGATCTCCTTGAAGTTCAAGAGACTGTAAGTTTTCTCATTTGATTTTTCCCTGCCCCTCTCTGCTATTTTGCTCCATTTGACAGTTCTTTGGAAAAGAATGAGGCTTAGTATTAAGAGTGGCTTGTAATTTTGGAAAGATAAAGTATTTATAATTTCATTTCTTCATTATGTTCATTATTTTTCAGTGATTTCTAAAAGAAGGTAGAAACAGGGCTATTGAGTACTCTGTTCCTTTACCTTTTAATACTGGAGGGCAATCATAAATGTAATGAATCTTAACTGATATAAATCTTAACTGATATAAATAATCAATACCAAGGATGATACTGATACCTTGAGATGTTTGCTTATGAATCTATTGTTAGATTCTGAGGTGCTTAAGCTATGTAGCATAGACTTTAAGGAATACACTCAATCTTGACCTTTTGTAGGTGAGGTATAATTAACATAGAAGAAAATTCATGAAGTTCTAGTTGTACCTTTGCCTTTCATAATTATTCTTTATGTTTGTTTTCTCATAATTAGCCAGGCTCCTCTGTCCATGGGGATTCTCCAGAAAAGAACACTGGAGTGGGTTGCCATGCCTTCCTCCAGGGGATCTTCCCTACCCAGGGATCAAACCCAGGTCTCCCACATTGCAGGTGGATTCTTTACCATCTGAGCCACCAGGGAAGCCCAAGAATACTAGAATGAGTAGCCTGTCCCTTCTGCAGGGGATCTTTCCTATCCAGGAATTGAACTGGGGTGTCCTGCATTGCAGATGGATTCTTTACCAGCTGAGCTATCAGGGAAGCCCAATTACCATTTACTTTTATCTTCCTTTCTAACATAGGCTGTAAAAGTAGGAAGTTTTGACCACAAGTAACAGAAAATCCAAATCAAAACAATGTAAAGCAGTGGTTCTCAAACTTTACAGGGCCATCAAGATCACTTGCCCAGTGTTTCTGACTCAGTAGTTTAGGGATGGTGTCTAGGAATTTCTGACAAGTTCCCAGGTGATATGGATGTTGCTGGTCTGGGGATCATACTTTGAAAATCACTGAGTTAAACAAATAGAAGAAGATGCATTATCTTGTAATAAAAAATGGTAGGATGACTTGGTGACTAGTTAATGACACACTTCAACAATAATATTAATTTTTTTTCTTCTCAGAAATGTAGATTTTCTCTCTTCATGGAGTATATTGGTCAAAGCACCTCTGGGCACAACAGTGTTCAAAGTCAGGGGGAAAAATAAAGGCCCAATTTTTCCTGTCTCTTTCAGAGCTACCTTTTAATGAAGTACTCTCATTGGTTAACAACAACAACAACAAAAATTGGCAACACATTCTTTTTTATTATTTACTAACAAGGAGGCTACAAGTACTATTCATATTATACTGAACTAATGAAGACTTACCTTCTGGAACTGGCCCTCATCTAGGTAGGTAGATGAGACCAAAGCTTTGGGCTGTAATTGGTGGAAGTTAAGTTGCTTAAGTGGGCAAAGTAGCAGCACTATAAATTATTGTTTGTAGAGATTTCCTGAGGCCTTTTTACAGTTTGGGCCCAGGCTTTCCCAGTTTATTTTCATCTGTTCAGTAGTTAAAACCTAAGTGTTAAATAGCACATTAACACTTCCTTGTTAATTAGCAAGAACAACAATGTCTCAGTTGATTCTGTTAAATTCACAAGTTCTATTCTTCATGTCTGATAGGGAAATCAAACTCTACACAGGGTTTATGCTATTGTTGTATAAAATGCTCTCTTCAAAACTTGCCATAATTTTTATTTTTCTTCTCTGTTTCTGTAACAAGTAACAGTTTTTAAGATTATGAAATAAATTTGGAATAACCTTTCTCCAGCTTAAATTCTCAACAGCCCTTTTTGTTATGTTTTAGATATTTCACAGCTTCATTTATTCTTGATTAATTCACAGTGAGCTGTTTGCTTCAGGTAATTACAGTTTGTTTGTTTTATAACAAAGAGTCCAGAGAATTTTATAATGGTGATTAATGTATGTGAAATAACTATTATATCTAATATTGTTTTATGAACATTTGTTAAGGTACACAAACAAAAAATAATTAACTTGATAAAAATAAGCATACTCATTAAGCCATCAATCAGTTCAATAAATTGAACATTACATTAGTCCTGAGTCCCTTATGTATGCCTTTCTTACCATAATCCCCTCTCTTCTACACTGTAAGGGACATACATTTGTATTTTTGAATGTAATATAAATGGAATCACATGTAGAGTGTGAACTGTTTCATGTCATGCTTCTTTTGTTCAATCTTATGAGTGAGAGGATTTCCTATTTTTTCACATGGAAAGTGGTTGCACAAAATTATATCCCCAGTAATATATGGAAGTTCCATTTGATTCAAATCAGGGCAAAACTTATAATTTTCTATCTTTTGAAACTTAGCAGTTCTGGTGAGTGTATCAAGAGATAATTTGGGTTTTGTTTTGCTTTTCTCTGGTTACTAATGAGGCAAAGGCTTCAGTCCATGTTTAATGTCTTTAATATACATGACTATTCAGATTTTTGTTTATTCTAATCAGTTTTATTAAGTTATGTTTTTAGAGATATATGCCTTTTCATCAAAATTTTCTTATATGTTGGCTCATGATTATTTATAAGAGCTTTCTATTATTTTTTTGATCTGTGGAAATTCTGTATTGGTGTTTCTTTTTCATTTCTAATATTTATTAGTTTGTTTATTCTTTTGCTTTTGCTCTTTTATTTTGCTAAGATTTTACTAATTTTATTTCTCCTTTCAAAGAACATAATTTGGTCTCATTGATCTTGAGATTTTTTTTTTTCCACTTGGTTAATTTTCAGTTGCTTCTCCTTATTTTTTTTTTTTTTCTTTTTACTATCTTTGAGTTTAATTGCTTTCCCCCTAATTTCTTGAGATAGATACATATGTAATTTATTGGCAATGACTTTTTTCTTCTCTTTGAATATATATTTTATGGTTTTAATTAGTTTTCATTTTTAGTTCAAAATATATCTAATTTTTATTGAAATTTTTTCTTTATGAATTATTTAGAAGTTTAGTCTTCAAGTATTTAGTGATACTCTAGTTATCCATCTGTTATTGATTTCTAACATAATGCCATTGTATTTCCAAACCAAACAATGTATTTTCAGCCCTTTGAAATTGAGCTTGCTTTATGTCCCTACATAAGGTCAGTATTCGGAGAAGGCAATGGCAACCCACTCCAGTACTCTTGCCTGGAGAATCCCAGGGATGGGGGAGCCTGGTGGGCTGCCATCTATGGGGTCGTACAGAGTCAGACACGACTGAAGGGACTTAGCAGCAGCAGCAGCAGCAAGGTCAGCATTGGAAATGCTCTGATGTTATAGGATGCAATATTCCTCATACAACAGTTCATCATTTGTGAATCATGCTGTGCAGATTTCTATATTCTCACTGATTTTTGTCGGTTTATCTAATTAAAAAGAAAGATATAATTTTTTATGATTATATATTTTTAATGTCTTCTCACTGTAGCCTCAATTGATCTTTCTTTGGTGTGAATGTGTTCCTGAACTTTCTTTGTGTGTCCAGATTTCCACTTATAAGGAAACCAGTCAGATTGGGTTAAGGCTCATCCTAATGGCTTATTTTGGCATAATTAAATCTTTGAAGGGCCCATTTTCAAATAAAATCACATTCTGAGGTACTGGGGATTAAAGTTTCAATATAAGAAATTTTGTTGTTGTTCAGTCACTAAGTCATGTCTGACTTCTTCCAAACCCATGGGCTGCAGAACGCCAGACTTCTCTGTCCTTCACCATCTCCCAGAACTTGCCCAAACTCATGTTCATCGAGTCTGTGATGCTATCCAGCCATCTCATCCTCTGCCATCCCCTTCTAATCTTATCTTCAGTATTTCCCAGCATCAGGGTCTTTTCCAATCAGTTGGCTCTTCATATCCAGTGTCTGAAGTATTGGAGCTTCAGCCTCAGCGTCAGTCTCGCCAAAGAATATTTGGGATTGATTTCATTTAGTATTGATGTGTTTGATCTCCTTACAGTCCAAGGAACTCTCAAGAGTATTCACCAACACTGCAGTTCAAAAGTATCAACTGTTCGGAGCTCAGCCTTATTTATGTTTCAATTATCACATCCATACATGACTACCAGCAAACCCATTGCTTTGACTAGACAGACCTTTGCTGGTAAAGCAATGTCTCTGATTTTTAATATGCTTTCTAGGTTTGTCATGGGCTTTCCTGGTGGCTCAGATAGTAAAGAATCTGCCTGAAATGCAGGAGACCCATGTTCAATCCCTGGGTTGGGAAGATCTGGAGAAGGAAATGGCAACCCACTCCAGTATTCCTGCTGGAAAATCCCACTGGCAGAGGAGTCTGGCAGGCTACAGTCTATGGGGTCACAAAGAGTTGGACACAACTGAGTGGCTAACACACAATAGGTTTGTCATAGCTTTTCTTCCAAGGAGCAAGTGTCTTTTAATTTCATGACTGAGGTCACCATATGCAGTGATTTTGGAGCCCAAGAAAATAAAGTCTCTCACTGTTTCCATTGTTTCCCCATCTGTTTGCCATCAAATGATGGGACTGGATTCCATGATCTTCATTTTTTGAATGTTGAATTTTAAGCCCACTTTTTCACTCTCTTCTTAGACCTTCATCAAGAAGCTCTTTAGTTCCTTTCTTCTTTCTGCCATAATGATGGTATCATCTGCATATGTGAGGTTATGATATTTCTGGCAGTCTTGATTCCAGCTTGTGCTTTATCCAGCCCAGCATTTCTCATGATGTACTCTGCGTATAAGTGAAATAAGCAGGGTGACAATACACATTCTTGATGTTCTTCTTTCCCAATTTGGAACCAGTCACTTGTTCCATGTCTAGTTCTAACTGTTGCCTCTTGACCTTCAAACAGGTTTTTCAGGAGGCAGGTAAGGTGGTCTGGTATTCCCATTTATTGAAGAATCGTCCACAGCTTGTAGTGCTCCACACAAAGGCTTTAGTATAGTCAGTGAAGCAGAAGTAGATATTTTTCTAGAATTCTCTTGCTTTTCCTATGATCCTGTTGAAGCCTAGCTTGGAGAATTTTGAGCATTACTTCGCTTGTGTGTGAAATGAGGGCTATTGTTCAGTAATTTGAACATTCTTTGACATTGCCCTTCTTTGGGATTAGAATGAAAACTGACATTTTCTAGTCCTGTGACAAATGGCTCAGTTTTCCACATTTTCTGGCATATTGAGAGCAGCAGTTTCACAGCATTATCCTTTAGGATTTGAAATAGCTCACCTGGAGTTCCATCACCTCCAGTAGCTTTGTTTGTAGTAATGCTTACTAAGGCCTGCTTAACTTCGCACTCCAGGATGTCTAGCTCTAGGTCACACCATCATGGTTATCTGTGCCATTAAGATCTTTTTTGTATAGTTCTTCTGTGTAGTCTTACCACCTCTTCTTAATGTCTTCTGCTTCTGTTACGTGCAAACCGTTTCTGTCCTTTTTTGTGTCCTTCTTTGCATGAAATATCTTGGTATCTCTACTTTTCTTGAGGAGATCTCTAATCTTTCCCATTCTGTTGTTTTCTTCTATTTCTTTTCATTGTTCACTTAAAAAGGCTTTCTTATCTCTCTTTGCTATTCTTTGGAACTCTGCATTCAGATGGATTTATCTTTCCTTTTCTCCTATAAGAACCTAGGAGAGCACAACTCAGCCCATAGTCATGTCTTTGGATAATACATCCACTACTTAAATTATAGAAATAAGTTGCATTACATATTTTCTTGGTTGTTATATTTTTTATTAACTGGTTTATATGACATTCTTTCTTATATAATAGTTTTGTGCAATTAAGAAATACCTTCCTGTATTTCAGGTACATTTAAATTTTTTTTCAATATCTTACATCTGGCTACCTCATGATACCTGCTCTTTAGTGTTTAGCAACAAATATTCTTTCAGTAATTAACATATGAAATTCACAAAGATAATATCACAGTTTGGAAAAGTTACACATAACACAATGAAATATTAAAATATTTTCCTGTATCAAAACTTTAAATAGACTTAGTTTATTTGAATATTTCTTAAATTTTAGATGTTTCAGTTCAGTTCAGTTCAGTCACTCAGTTGTGTCCAACTGTTTGTGACACCATGAACTGCAGCACACCAGGCCTCCCTTTCCATCACCAACTCCCGGAGTTTACTCAAATTCATGTCCACTGAGTCGGTGATGCCATCCAACCATCTCATCCTCTGTTTCCCCCTTTTCTATCCACCTTCAATCTTTCCCAGCATTAAGGTCTTTTCAAATGAGTTAGTTCTTTGCATCAGGTGGCCAAAGGATTGGATATCAGCTTCAGCATCAGTCCTTACAATGAATATTCAGGACTGATTTCCTTTAGGATGGACTAGTTTTATCTCCTTGCAATCCAAGGGACTCTCAAGAGTCTTCTCCAATACCACAGTTCAGAAGCATCAGTTCTTCGGGGCTCAGTTTTTTATAGTCCAACTCTCACATCCATACATGGCTACAGAAAAAACCATAGCTTTTACTGGATGGACTTTGTTGGCATAGATACTTTACAATCCAACTAATCACCCCTCTTGATTTAGGTCTATATGATAAAAAGAAAAAAAAATGAAAACTTTAGTCTTTTCTCATAAAGTGGATAAGTCACTTCTGAATAGAAATGATACGATAGTTGCTAATATAAATAGCAATTTTAATCTCTCTTGCTCACGTATTATATTTATCAAAAGTTGAGTGCATAAATTCCAGCATGAGCAAGCGAACTTCTTAGATGATATAGCAGATTACTAGGAGCTTTTAAAAAATAAAAAAATATTTCTTTCTCTTTCACCTCTCTTTCAATTGGACAAGGCCCATGTGATTAAATTCTGGCCAATTGATTTAAGACAAAAATGTGGACACAGTTTCCAGGCATAACCCATTAAAAACTCCTGTCGTCATCCTCCTCATTTTTTTTCCTTTTGCTGAGTAGAGAATGCCTTATGGATCCAGGAAAGGACAAAACTATAAGACAGAAGGAGTCTGACTCCATGACTGACAGTATGGAAGGCTGTTCACTGATCAGGAATGTGTAATGTATGTGAATGGAAAACAAACATTATGGTATTAATTACTGAAATTTAAGGTCTTGCTTGTCATGGCAGCAGATATTTTCTTAACAAATGGTGCAGGCAGTCAAAGCACAATTTGATATAACTCATGTAACCTTGTTGAAAAACTTAAAAAAATATATATAGTTGGACTTTCCCAGTGGTACAGTGGATAAGAATTCTTCCACCAGTCCGGGGGACATAGGTTTGACCCATGGTCCTGGAAGATTCCACATGCCTTAGAGCAGCTAAGCCTGTGGGCCACAATTTAGCCTGTATGCTCCAAGTATTGAAGTCCGTGCACATAGAACCCATGCTTCACAACAAGAGATGTCACTGAAGTGATAAGCTTGCACACTGTAATGAAGAATAGCTCCCACTCTCCACAACTAGAGAAAGTCTGTGTGTAGCAATGAAGACCCATCACAACCAATAAATAAATTATTGTTCTTGTTGCTTAGTCACTTGACCTCATGGACTGTGCATGGAGGCTCCTCTGTCCATGAAGTTTTCCAAGTGAGAATACTGAAGTGGGTTGCCATTTCCTCCTCTAGAGGATCTTCCTGACCAATGGATCAAACCGAAGTCTCTTGCATTGTAGTCAGAGTCTTTACCTCTGAGCCACCTGAGAAGCCCAGTAAGAAAATGGGCTATTTAGTAAAGTTGCTAAATAAATGTTTAGTAACTATGATCTACATTTGGGTTCATTTCAGAGGAGATCTTTATTTCAGGAAAATGTACTAGGTTTAACCCTGTGCTTAACCCATGTGTTTACAAGTCAGCTAAAGTCAACTTCAGCATTCAAATGTACAGTCACAGCATTAGTCTGAAAGCCTAGGACTCCAACCAGGAATTCTCCTAGATTACAACCCAAATTCCAGGCCAGACATTGAAAAATCCAGTTTTGGGGGATTATTCCATTTTTAAGTAAATGGATCTGTAAACATCCAGAGCAAATCTAGACCAGAGCTACACTTTTAACATTTGTTGAAGTTTAAAGTTCCCACTTTTACATGAAGAAAACCATCTTGGTGTTTCATACTCCATAAATTTGCCTGGTTGTTCATAGCCTTATACCAATTTCTAATCTATGTTTCTCTGTAAAAGGGAATTAGAAGATGTTTAAATGAAGATCAAAATGAGAAAAGTCTAATTAGGGCTACATTGAATTACAATCCTACTTTACTTATTTAACATTATTTGAAAACTCATCTCATATATTTTGGTTGCTGAAAATTACTGAATTATTTTAATTCTTAATAATATCATTATATTCAAAACCTGTTTTCAGATTTTCATGAATTTTACATATATTTATTATTTTATGACAATTTATATATTTTATGCATTCCTGTTTTCAGAAGAAAAATGGGTTGTAAATAAAGTAGGATAATTGCTAATATATATTCCATGACTTTAATGGCCTTTTCTTCCCTGAGGACCATTACTAGTTTTCTCCTAAAACCCTTTTAATTAATCAAAAGAAAATGAGAGATTTTCACTAATATCTGAGCATCTTTTTACCTTAATTTGCTCTGCAGTGCATATGTGTCATGAATTGTGAGTCCCTGGACAGATAAGGAAAAAAAAAAAGGAACCGCCATGTTTTCTTACAGAGGTAAAAGATGGCCACTTCAAGATCTGATAGATTGTAATGGTGTTGTTGGCTTTTCTTGTGGTAAAATATGTTTATCTAGGCTTCTTTCTATTTCTGCTTGACAGTCCCTGGGAACAAGGTGTTCGTAAATGTGACCATATCAGATACACTGACAGATTTTTCAAAGTTATCTAAACCAAAGTTATGTCATTTGAGTTTCATCTGGGTGTAAAGAAGAAAGTAAGGATGCATCACCAAGAGTTGTACTTTACAGTGTGTACTTAGACAACAGAATTATAAATAAAAAGAACTATATGCTATTAATTTGTGGATTTCAGGAAAGAAAACTAGTAAAGTATCTCTGGGCATTTTGTTCATAGGAAAGCTGCTTTATTTAAAATGAAATCCTTCTCCTGATGCCAGAAATTACAAAAATGTTATAAAAGAAACACTTTGAGATATTTGAGAATACTAAAGGCTCAAATGATAGATATACACAGATGATCACACATTTTTTAAGTTCTTTCTGATTTTATAGTTCCCAAAACATGAGATTATCACTTAAAAGCATAAAAGTTCAAGTGGAGCAAAATCCCAAATGATGGGAAGTTATGGAAACATCAGAGCGCAGAGTCCATTGTCACTGGGTAGTGTGTGAACCACAAACAAAGTTACCTCTAACATGTGTTATATCCCAAACTGAATTCAACAGAATAGCAGAAGACAAGTGGTAGCTTTTCTGATTTCCTGACTGGAAAGATGAGTGTAAGTCTGTACCTGGAATCTAATTATAGGCAAGCCACTAATAAAACCATGAAATACTTGACAATATGAGAGGGAAAACTGTACAAACAGAAAATTTATGACAGTGATCCACAGCACTGCTGCAATAAAGGAATCTAGTTTGAGTGACACCTCCTGAATAGCAATAAAAAATTAGAAGCCCATTCAACCACCCGGGATATTATCAATATTTACTTCTCCTTTGGTTGTCAGTTTTGAGTCATGCCCAAACCTCCTTTAAAGGAAAGAAAAGAAATGTAGGTTCTCCTCCCTACATAAATTTAGAGCATAGGTCTTTAGCCTTTCGTACTTTATTTTTCCACAGGCAAAGGCAAGGGATTCACTTTTGTCACTCTGGAGGAAAGCTTCTCTGTAGTTAAGAATACCATTTTAGAGCCAGACAGGCAAAGAATTTGATTCCAATTTTTCCATATGGGATAGGACTGTGATCTTACCTGTTTATGTATTGATTTTCTTTTTTAATATGAGGATGATAATAATTACCTGAGGAGGTACTGTAAGAATTACAGTAGATATTATGTTACCTATGAAATGCAATATCTTGCCAACAGTAAACACTCAGTACCAGTACGTGGTAGCTAAAAGAGAGAAATAGAGACAAAGAGAAAGAGAGAGAGAAAATAGTTTAATTTTGGTTTGAAAGCAGTTTTTTGAATAAGCATTATTCCAAAGATATGGTCTATTTTAAGTAGAAGTCGTGGATTGCTTTTTTGAAAAGTTACATGTAAAATTGTTTTCAAAGTAAAATTCTAGTTTAACACTGGTTTAATGTAATAGTTTTAATTCAACAACTCTGTAATTGAAGACCAATCATTATCTATTGCTTATCTGTTTTTTTATTAAATTATAATTGACTTACAATAATATATTAGTTTTAGGTATACAACATAGTGATTTTATTTTATTTTTTACATTATAATATGGTCACCATGATAAGTCCAGTGGTCATCTGTCAACTACTGTCTGTCACCATACAAAGTTATTACGGTGTTATTGACTATATTCTCTATATTGTACATACACTCTTATAACATTTATTGTATAAATAGAAGTTTGTACCTCTTAATCCCTTTTATCTGTTTCACCAGTTCTCCTAACTTCCACTGCCACCCTGTTACCACTGGTTTGTTCACTGTATCTAGATTCCATATATAAGTAAAATCATATGATATTTGTATTTCTTTGTCTGACTTATTTTACCTAGCATAATACCTTCTAGGTCCAAACATGTTTGTTGTAAATGGCAAAATTTCTTTTTTTTTTGGTCTGAGTAATATTTCATTACAAAGTAATAGTCCAATATTCTTTATCCAGTCATTTATCCATGGACACTTAAGTTGCTTTCATGTCTTGGTTATTGTAAATAATGTTACAGTGAACAGGGAGGTACATATATTTTGTTGCATTAATATCTTCATCTCTTTCTGGTAAATAACCAGAAGTGCAATTATTGTATTATATGTTAATTCTATTTTTACTTTTCTGAGAACCTCCATACTATTTTGCATGGTGACTATACCAACTTACATTTCCTACATATCTTCTGCCAATCAATAGTTTGCCTTTTCATTTTGTTGGTGATTTCCTTTGCTATGGTTTCCCTGGTTGCTCAGATGGTAAAGCATCTGCCTGCAATGCAGGAGACCCAGGTTCAATCCCTGGATTGGGAAGATCCCCTGTAGAAGGAAATGGCAACCCACTCCAGTACCCTTGCCTGGAAAATCCCATGGACAGAGGAGCCTGGTAGGCTACAGTCCATGGGGTCACAAAGACTTGGACATGACTGAGTGACTTCACTCACTTCTTTGCTATGTAAAAGCTTTTGTTTTTCTTAGTTTGAAGCAGTCCCATTTTTTAAAAAATTTTTTTAATTTTGCATTTGTCAAGCTTGCCTAAAAGGGACAAATCCAAAAAAATATTACTAAGCCCTATTTCCAAAAGCATACTGCCTGTTTTCTTCTATGACTTTTCTGGTTTCAGGTCTTGCATTTGTCTTTAATCCACTTGAGTTAATTTTTGTATATGATTTGAGAAAGCAATCCAGTCTGATTCTTTTACATGTAGCTGTCCAGTTTTCCAAACACCATTTATTTAAGAACCTATCCTTCCTCCATTGATATTCTTGCCATCTTTGCTATAGATTAATTGACCGTACAAGTATAGCTTTATTTCTGGCCTCTCCATTCTGTTCCATTGCTCTGGGTGGTTGTTTTCATGCCAGTACAATAGAATTTTAATTACTGTAGCTTTGTAGCATGGGAGCATAATACCTTGAGGTTTGTTCTTTTTTCTCAAGATTGTTTTGGCTATTCAGGGTCTTTTGTGGTTCCATCTAAATATATGTCATTGTATTAAGTGGTGAGATTCTGAAGAACATTTCCTAACTCTCATGGTAAGTGATAAAGACAAAAAGATAAATATATTGGGTGAAATATCATGTAAAGTAGCTATTTAATGCAATTAATAATCATTTCTGTAAGAGTAGTTAATCACTGATTAACATTTTTGTTTAATACCTAGGAATTATTTTTCCCCAAGCACATCTGTAAGTCTGTATGTTTCTCCATTCTCCACCAAGAATTGAGACCACAGTCAAACTACTTAAAAAAAAAAATACTGTTCTAAAACATTCCCATTATTTTAGATTTTGTAGTCAGAAGCCTATACTCTTATGTCTTAAGTTTTTGGAGTAGTACTATTTTTTTTCTTTGATAATTGATCTAATTTCAGGAAGCTTTATTGAAGACTAATATCATGAGATGTTTAAACTGCAAATTTTATCTCTGATTAGAAGCAAAATATCTAGAAAATTCAAAAGCAGTGTAATTCTGCACTCTGAGACAAAGACACTTCCTGACATACATGGCATTCAGGATATAAAAGAAAAACAAAACAAAAGTGAACAAAGTCATACAAATTGGATACTGGACTCCATGTAAAGATAAAAGCCATTCCTAAGAACTTTCATATGATATGATAGGTAGATATAAACAGATAATCAATTAAGAAGCAATTGCAACTTTTCTTTTCCTTTTATATTCACTATGTTGGGTAAGGGGAAGGAAGAAATCTGATGAGGAAGGAGAGATTTTTAAAAGAGAAGACAGCCAAAATTTATAAATATACTTTCTTGCTTTTCCAGTTTTCTTATTCATAGATAGTGTTGGGTTTTCCTTGTGGATCAGCTGGCTAAGAATCCACCTGCAGTGCAGGAGACCTAGGTTCAATCCCTGGGTTGGGATGATCCCCTGGATAAACGAAAGGCTACCCACTCCAGTATTTTGGCCTGGAGAATTCCATGGACTCCATAGTCCATGGGGTTGCAAAGAGTCAGACACGACTGAATGACTTCCACTTTCACTTTCATAAATAGTGTGGCCTCACAGAGTCTATCACCCAAAACATCTAGCCAAGAATTGACTCAGTTCTTTATTGTCAGAAATGAAATCAATTATAGCACTCCATATCAGGAGCAGTGTTTAACTATATACCATCTTTAATGCCCTGGTAGTCCATGATTATTTTCCCAACTTCATGAAAAATTAAAATAAGAACTCTAAGTTTTGTATTTAGTTTTTTCTTTTTACCAAATGACTTGCAATTCTATGTACTTTCATTATAATGGAAATAGAGCTATATGTTAAAAAAGCATTGAGGTTTTAAGGATTACCAAATTTTGATGTCTTTAAGCAAAATCTCCACATTACTAGTACATGAAAGACCCCGTCCAGTGTTTCTGTAAGAAGTACGGCTGCTACACAGTCCTTGTGGGTATCTATGTATAGGTTGAATTACTATTAAGTGTGTCTTTGAACACTTTGATTTATTATGTTGTTTTGCTGTTGATCTGAATTTTATTTCATTCCTGTGTAATTCTTTATTAAAACAAAGAACTCTCTGCATTCCTCAAATTTCTGAGTACTGAAATATCAGAATGCAAGAAAGATTTTGAAAACCACTGCTCTAAACTTGCTTCCTTTTTCTATTTACTGTTATAGGAAAGAAAGATTTTGCTGTATAGACTGAAATAAATCATTTCCAAATTACCAGGCTCTCTAGAGAGCTAATCACTAACCAAATCTCCTTAGACTAGATCACTCTTCTCGGATGAAGGAGAAATTCTGGCCTTGCCCTATTGGCCTTACCTTAGTGAGCTGGTTAGAAAACTGCCCGGGATGGGCCAATCAGATTTGATTGAGAAGATATTTGGAGCTGATATTCAGTGACATTAGTTAGGCTCTGGTATTACTTGCTTGAAAACATGGTCTTCATAATTCCAGAATGCTGAGAAAAGTTGCAGACTGCTATTCATTATGTTAGGTAGTTAAGATAGGAAAAAGGAGTCCAGAATGATGGTGGCTAAAATATAAAGGGAAAAGCTCCAAAAATAGAACAAAGGAAGGACTGAGGACCAGAGTGAGAATCTCAGGTGAGATAAACAGCTCTCCTGGCTAGCCTAATTTACACAGCGCAGGCTCCGGGGGAGGAGAAATAAAATATAAAAAGAGGAGCCAAAATTGAGCTGTGGGCCTCTCTTCTCTTCCTGTCTTTTGGTTCACCCCACTCTCACTCCTTGAGGATATATTTTTTCCTTTGCTTGCCAAATAAAACTGAGCTGTAACATTGGTCCATCTGTTGCTTCAAATTTTTGCTGCAGTGAGACAGAACCAAGGAAATTACAAAGACCCCTGACATATATGGTGCCATTTCTCAGATTTAACATGGCTGAAACAACCTTGGCTCGGCCCCCGACAAGGCAAAGGCCAAGCACAGCAGAAGCCCAACTCAGGAAACCTCATGTGATGGAAGCAGAACATGAAGAAAATGCAGCACAGAGAAAGTGATAAGAAATCCAGTGTGCTGGAAACTGGAACAGCAAAAACAAACTCGGCAGAAAGCTCATGCGGTTCAGTGTCAGATTCCAGAAGATCTCCAGTTAAGGTAGGAGGTCCTCGGTCCTATGGCTAGAAGGACATATGACTAACAAAAATTTAATTCCTTTACAATCTCTTGTTTCTTGTTTCCTTGGACCCTGCCCCCATGAACAGGCAAGCAACAGTGGGTGCAATGAGGGACTCTGGCAGGTGCTGCTTAGTAGCTGTTATCCAAGCAGGTGGGAGTTCTTCTGTCCTTAATCTTCTTTGTGCCAAGGATCAGACCAATGAAAACTGAGCACAGGTCAGGTATTTAGCAGATTTTCTGTTAGGTTATGAAGGGGATTCCTCAGCACGTTTTTCCCACTGCTTTTTTCTTCCATCCTTCAGCTCCTCTCTTCATCTATGCTGCTGCTGAAAAAGTATTGGGCAGATCATTATCTTTCCATTTCTAAAAGTTGTGTTTAAAACTGCTCAAACCCACATGGCAGGGACTCTGTGCTATGCTTAGTCACAAATTTGCCTCCAACTGGGACTTGAGCTCGGCCAAAACCCATGGTGTTGACTTTGGAACCTAATGAAGCTCAGACTGTTGATGTCTCATTGCAAAAAAATTCAGTGAGAGACACAGTGATAGGTAAGAGGTGGATTTGTTCAGATTTAGAGAGAAGCACACTTCACAGGGTATGGGCCATCTCAGAGGGCGTGTGTGTGTGTGTGTGTGTGTGTGTGTGTGTGTGTGTGTGTGCGCATGCACATACAGGCACGCAAGAGTCTTGGAATGTGATGTGGTTAGTTTTTGCAAGCTGGATGATTTCATATGCTAATGAGTAGGAGGATCATTCCAACAATTGGGGAACCACACACTCCTTGTTTTTTTGACAGTGACTTGGAACTGTCCTGGCACCTCTGGGTGTGTCATTTAGCTTGCAGATTGAGGATCAAGGTTTAGTTGAATCTGACTTGCCATTTTGGACCCATTTGATTTTAATCAGTTCATGTTATGCTCTTGGACTATATCATTCCTTCAAAAGTTTTGCCCTACCCCTTTCCTTCCTGTTCCATGCTCTTTCCTGAGCCCTTTCTGGGCCTACAATGTTGCCTCTATAATTTTCTGGAGGTACAACCAGAACATAGCTGGCCCTTGGGAGAGAAATACTGTGTAATATGCACTCTCTCTAGATATTCAGGCTTTCATCTTCCATGTTTCCTACAACATGTGCAACAACAGCATTTCTCAGTGAACTCCCCAGAGCAGGTGACAGGCATCCATCTGTTGGTGGCATCCCTTCAAGGGCAACTGGGCTTCCAGGGATAATGTTTGCCCCCTTGAGAGTTAGCCCTGCAGGCCATTTGGGCTCAAACCCTTACCACCCTTCTCCTAAAGTTACAAACATACTCTTGAATCAAACCTCCACTTCACTTTTATGGAACATTTTGCTTGTTGTCTTATCAGTTTGTTCTTAAGCCACTTACTAACTCCTGCAACCAGGACCCTGCCCCCTTGTAGGCAACATTGCTCCACCCAGCTTATTATTAAAGTATTCTTAATGCCCCTAACAGGACTAGATAACCTACTCTTGTGTCATTACTTCTGTTTTTACCTAAAGTGGTCTATGACAATGAAATGTTTATCATTGAAAGCACCCTAAATTGCTCTTATGGAGGACTAGGGGAGGAAATCAGTGACTTACATTCCCTCAGAGCAATTAGAGGATAAGTTTTATGACTGTTTCACCGGGTTCTCAGTCTCAGGGCACAGGCTTGGATTGCTTTACTTCATGATATTTATTCCCATCTGTGGTAGACAAAACAGCAATGAGTTAAGATTAAAACCCCTGAATCCTACCCAGCATTTGTCATGCTAGAGATCTTGGAGATGCCCAACTCCAGTCCAGAGGTCCAAGAAGGTTGACCTGCCTCGACTTGCCTAGGGATCTAGTCCTCAAAAGGTTGTCATGCCTTGACCTGCTTGGGGATCCTTCAGTCCAGGGGTCCCAGCAGATCAACATGCCTCAACCTTCCCAGGGCCCCAATTCTCAGGAAGCCAAGATGCCTCAACCTGCCCAGTAATTTGATCTCCATGAGGTTGTCATGCATCAGTCTGCCTGGGGATCTGCACCCTGACCCGGGGACACCTGCCTCTCAGGTTGCAACAGTACTATACTGGGTAGGATAAGCTTCAAAAGGAGTCAGTGCTAAGTAAGTCCACCCATGGAAATAGAAGGAAGCCTATTACTTGAGGGATTGTGCCTGGTCTCAGCAACAACTCAGGAGTCCAACCAGAATAACATTGCCTTTCTGGAAAAGCTAAAAGAGGCCCTCCAAAAGTTTACCAATCTTTTAGACTCATATGAGGGACAGGTGATTTTAAAGGACAAAGTCCTGTCCCAGTGTGCATCAGATATCAGGATAAAGTTACAACAGCTACAGCAGCAGGACCCTGCTGCCTCTTCAGATGAGATGGTCCAGACAGCCTCCAATACCTTTTATAACAGAGAACAGGAGAGGGAAGCCAAGGCCCAGGAGAGGGAGAGAAGGAAAGAGACAAGGCATGCTCAAATACTAGCCTCCCTCCAGGGAAGCCCTATGGCAAACCCTGAGTCCTTGAAGGACAAGGAATGAGGCAAATGCCTAATCTGTAGACAAGTGGGGCATTAGGCCAAAGAGTGTCCATCTCATGGCAAGTCTCCTAAAAAGACTTGTTTCAAAGGTCATCAATTGGGCAGCACTCTACCCTTGGAACCCAAGAGCCTCAAGGTTAAGCACCAAGCCTTCCCTCACGATGGTTCAACAGGACTCAAGTGGCCCACTCCAGCCAGCCCACCTGTCACAGATAACCATCATGAGACTGGAGCCAAGGGTGCAGCTGGATGTTGCAGGTAGGTCCGAGAATTTCTTGGTAGATGCAGGGGCCAACTACTCTGTCCTGACCCCTACTCCGGAGACTTCTCTTCCCAAACCTGTACCATTTTGGATGCTACAGGAAAAACAATAACAAAAAGATTCACCTGAGCACTTCTTTGTTGCTGAGATGGACAAATATTTTCCCACCGGTTTCTGGTGACCCCTGAGTGTCCTATTCCCTTATTGGTAAGAGATAGTTCCCTGCCTTCAAACTCTTGCAGCTATTGCAGTCCTGATAGAAGATTCTTTAAAACTCTCTCTTGGGGGCAAACTAACAATTTTGACCAGCCACTAAGTGAAGCAACTCCTGAATGGGAGAGGCCATTTATGGATGTCTGATCAAAGGATCCTCAGATATCGAGTAGTGTTGATGGAAAATCCAGGCCTGCCTATATCCCCTTGTGAGTTTCTTAACCCAGCTTCCCTCCCGCCTACCCCTGAGGGATCTCTCCCCTTTCACTCTTGCCTAGAAACTTTGGACCACTGGACTAAACCCTGAGACGTGTTGTCAGAAGATCCTCTGGCCAATCCTGAGGAAATCTGGTACACTGACGGAAGCAGCTTCATCTTGGATGGAAAAAGAAGAGGGGGATATGCAGGAGTCTCCAATTTTGAGACCATAGAGGCTAGATCTTTGCCACCAGGTACTTCAGCCCAGTTAGCTGAGCTCATAGCCCTGACTCGAGATTAAGGCCATTTACACTGACTCCAAGTATGCCCTACTGGTGCTACACGTGCATGCTGCTATTTCAAAAGAAGGAGGCCACTTGACCAGCCGAGGGTCCCCAATCAAGTATGGTGATCAAATCCTTAGGGTTTTGGAGACAGTCCATCTACCCGCTGAGGTGTCAGTCTCCCATTGTAAAGAACACCATAAAGGGAGCACAGAAGTGGCAAGAGGGAACCCAGCAGCCAATCGGGCTGCTAAGAGAGCAGCATCACAGAACAATGACCTAATAGAGGTTGCCACCTTAGTCCCAGAGACTAATTTACCAGAAACTCCTTTATACACTGAAGGTGAGACTCTTAAAGGTAAGAGTGAGGGCTTTTAAAAAGATCATATGGGGTGGTTACAAAAGGAGGGACTCCTTTTTCTGCTTGGGAACCTTCAGTGGAAGTTGATCAACTCCTTACATGCCACCATTCATTTAGGGGAGAAGGCCCTCCAAAGATTACTAGAAAGGTCCTTCAGAGGAACAGGCATCAAAACGACAATAAGGCAAGTGGTCTCCTCTCCTCCCACTTGCCAATTAAACAACCCCCAAGGAGCTTGAAGACCCCAGCTGGCCCAGTCCATCCAACAACGTGAGACCTACCCAGGAGAGGACTGGCAGCTGGAACTCCACCCAGATGCCAGTTTCTCAAGGGTATATATACCTATTAGCCATGATAGATACATTCACAGGATGGGTTGAAGACTTTCCTACCTGAGCTGAGAAGTCTGTGAAAGTGAAAGTCACTCAGTCATTTCTGAATCTTTGTGACCCCATGGACTGTCTGTGGAATTCTCCAGGCCAGAATGCTGAAGTGGGTAGCCTTTCCCTTCTCCAAGGGATCTTCCCAACCCAGGGATCGAACCCAGGTCTCCCACATTGCAGACAGATTCTTTACCAGATGAGCCACAAGGGAAGCCCTTGTGGGTAAAAAACGAGGTTGTAAAAAACAGACAAACAAACAAACAAACAAAAAACGGCTCCATGAAATCATTCCAAGATTTGGTCTGCCCAGGTCATTACGAAGTGACAATAGAACATCATTTACTTCTAAGGTCACCCAAGGGGTCTCTAAAGCATTGGAAAAAAGAAAGAAAGACAGCGCTAATTTGTGCCCAACTCTTGCTACCTATGGATTGTAGCCTGCCAGGCTCCTCTGCCCATGGGATTTTCCAAGCAAGAATACTGGGGTGGGTTGCCATTTTCTTCTCCAGGGGATCTTCCTGACCCAGGAATCGAACCCAGGTCTCCAGAATTGCAGGTAGTTTCTTTACTGACTGAGCCACCCAAGAATCATTGGGCGTTACTTACTATCTCCATTGTGCCTGGAGGCCTCAGTCTTCAGGAAAAGTAGAATGAACCAACCAATTCTTAAAATCAGAGATAAGGAAGATAATCCAGGAGACTTCCCTTGGATGGAAGGAGGCTTTACCAATAGCTCTCCTCCACACTCATGTTGCTCTTAAGGAACAGGTTGGTCTTAGTCCTTATGAGATTCTCTACCTTTTGTTTATGTCAACAACCTCTTCCTAGATCCAGAGGCTCAGGCCCTCCTGTCTTATACCATGGCCATTGGGCAATTACAACAGGATATACACTTGTGGGGTGTCAACCAGGACCCAAAAGATTCTAAAGAGCCACCACTATATGGTCCAGAGAATTGAGTCCTAATTAAAGTCTGGAAAGATGGGTCCCCAAAGGCTCAACTCCAGCCCACATGGTAGGGCCCCTACCCTGTAGTACTTTCTACCCCAACAGCAGTCAAGGTACCAGGACACGACTCCTGGGTTCACTACTCACAAGTCAAGCCATGTAACAAAACAGAAGAGCACATTCAATACACCTGTGAGCCCCTGGGAAATTTCACATACCTGTTCAGGAATATAAATGAGTACCATTCTAATGAACACCCCCTGAAAATCAAGTTTCTGTGGATAGGATTTCTCAGGATAGCTCTAAAGAGTCAACACAGCTGGGCAGATGTCCTACTCCAAAATAGACAGGAGATATGAGGGACTTGAAGCCATCTTGAATGAGACGTGTTATTTCTGGGTAAATACCTCCAGCTAAGAAAATTTCACAGTCCTCGAGAAGTGTTCAGATCCTAGAGGATCTCAAAGAATGAACTGAAGTATTCTTGGGGTGACTATAATCTCTCTTCAGGGGATCCTTCTCCTGGTAATGGGGAATTTGGAGTTGGCTAATGCCCCTACTAATCCTTGTTATCATATTGACGCTGCTTATGAATGCTCCATGTATTATCAATTGTCTAACCTGTTTTGTCTCTGCCCAGGTCAACAAGCTACAGCATGCAGTGCCAGTTCAACAAGGAAATATACAACCACAGGTGACCATGGAAAATATCACTCACCCTTAGATGGACACCACTATAAGGATTCTGAGGCTTCAGACTAGCAAGAGGGGGAGGCCCATTGCCCTTCGCCATCCCAGGTCAGCAGAAAGGAGCCAGAGAGAGCTTGACATCCTTATTCCCAAAGAATTGGGCCTCCCATCTCTTGAAGGGGAAATTTTAGGTAGTTAGCATAGGAAAAAAAGAGTCCAGAATGGCAGTGGCTAAAAGACAAAGAATGGAAAAGCCCATGAAGATAAAACAAAGGAAGATCTGAGGACTGGAGTGAGAAGCTCAGGTGAAACAAACAGCTCTCCTGGCTAGCCCAATTTACATAGGTCAGGCTCAGGGGGAGGAGAAATAAAATATAAAAAGAGACACAAAAATTGAACTGTGGACCTCTCTTCTCTTTCTGTCTTTTGGGTCAGCTCACCTTCACACCTTGAGGATATATTTTGCTTTGCTTGCCAAATAAAACTGAGCTGTAACATTGTTCCATCCATCACTTCAAATTTTTGCTGTGGTGAGACAGAACCAGGGAAATTACACACTCCCCATACACAAACTGAGCTCTAACACTGGTCCATCCATTGCTTCAAATTTTTGTTGTGGTGAGACAGAACCAAGAATATTACAGAGTCCCCCAACAATTTCGAACATGGGTTCCTGGCCCTGCTTAGCTAATATTTAAGAAAGTGATCCTAAGAGTTTTACAAGAATCCACATTTTGGTAAGCATTTCCAAGTTTTTGCACTGAGAAAATGTGCTAATTAACAAATGGGTTCATTTCCACAAAATAGCCCTGACATGTGAAGAATAAAAATGGCTAATGTCTATCATGGGAAGGAGATACTATCACTAAAGTGATAAACCAGAGTTATACTTTTACTTGCATTTCTAAAGGCAATGTATTAAAGAAGGGTCTTCATTTTTTTCAAAAGTGACTTTCACAAGTGAAAGTACCCATTTACAAACAAAATAACATTTATTTATTGAAAGCTTAGTAACAATATGCAAAAAGCAATATAAAAAAAGGCAAAACCTTTATAAGTTAAGAAGCTCTCAGAAGTCTACATGAGAGACTTTACCTTGAATATGCTTAGTATATACATGGATATGAAAGTTAAATTAGTTATGGTCCATGGATTTAATAATTATTCAAATCATTTGACTTTGTCTCTGACATAGCATAAATTTGTATTATGTCTGATATAGCACAGATATAATAATAGACAGCATATATTATATATGATATGTAAAGAACAGAATTTGCCATCCTAAAATATGTCTCTTTGGTATGTTATTTTAAAGTTTTAAAAGAAAATTTCCTTGAGAAACAACAGACAGAGGGAGGAGCTCCAAAAACCAGATAGGAGTTGCACTTTTGTAAGAGACATTTACATTTGTGAGAGAAATCTCCATCTGTAAGAATGTCTGTAGCTGGAAAGGAATGACCAAATCTCTAGAAACTCTTCACAATGGAGAAGGCTTTGACTTAGACTTGTAGTCACCCTTCTTTACTGTGCTTTTCCTGGTAAAATTGTATAAGGGACTCTCCCCACCCTCATCATTCTCTTTTGTCTTTAGCTAAATAGATGGGAAACAGTGGGAACAGTGTCAGACTTTATTTTTGGGGGGGTTCAAAATCACTGCAGATGGTGATTGCAGCCGTGAAATTAAAAGACGCTTACTCCTTGGAAGGAAAGTTATGACCAACCTAGACAGCATATTGAAAAGCAGAGACATTACTTTGCCAACAAAGGTCCATCTAGTCAAGCCTATGTTTTTTCCAGTAGTCATGTATGGATGTGAGAGTTGGACTATAAAGAAAGCTGAGCACTGAAGAACTGATACTTTTGAACTGTGGTGTTGGAGAAGACTCTTGAGAGTCCCTTGGACCGCAAGGAGATCCAACCGGTCCATCCTAAAGGAGATCAGTTCTGGGTGTTCATTGGAAGGACTGATGTTGAAGCTGAAACTCCAATACTTTGGCCACCTCATGCGAAGAGTTGACTCACTGGAAAAGACCCTAATGCTGGGAAGGATTGAGGGCAGGAGGAGAAGGGGACAACAGAGGATGAGATGGCTGGATGGCATCACCGACTTGATGGACATGGGTTTAAGTGGACTCCGGGAGTTGGTGATGGGCAGGGAAGCCTGACGTGATACAATTCATGGGGTTGCAAAGAGTCAGACGTGACTGAGCAACTGAACTGAACTGAAAGAAGGCATTTAAGGTAAGGGCTTTTTCCTTTTTGGCAAGTTAATCAGTTTTTCTGGGTCTCTTCCCTGTGTACATGCTATTCAACTTTTATTTGATTTTCTACCATAATACTTGGACCAGCCAAGAGAGTCTATAGAAAGGTAAAGGAAATTTCTTCCTCTCTGACAGATTCATTTGTGTATGAATATTGATAATACTGAAGATGTGTTTCTAAATCTTTCCCAATTGAAGATAAAATTCAAGATTTTGTATTCTTTTTATTTATAAAATAATATTTGAGAAGTTTCTAGGGTAAAGTAACAGAATGGAAACATGATATTCTTCTATTTTAAGGAATATCAAGCTAAACTGTTCTAAGAAAAGCTGTCTGGTACAGCCTGATTCAAACTGATTTAGGCAGATTGACTCAGACAATTCAAGATGTGTAATGATTAAAAAAAGGTGCCCTGACATTTTGTTTTCTTAAGAAGTATTAACAACTGGTACCATTTTCCCCATCTCAATAACTTTTGAAAAATGATATTTGAAGACTCATAGCCTGGTGGCAGGTATATAAAACTCACCAGTGACATTAAAGGAGGTGAATAAAAAAAAATTTAAGGGGGAAATAAGGGCAGCAAAAGGAATTATACTGGGGAAACTGCCTTGTTGAGAATCTGGACAGAGAATCCGAAGGTTCTCCTCCAAGTGTGGGGCAGATGATTGTCAATCCATTCAATCACACCTTAATCCATCACTGCTGGGTTGGACCTATATAGCAGGATAGATTTTTCTGTACCCCCTGCTAAGGGTCTAATAATCCACATCCTTTCCTTTGAAGGGTAGAAATCTCAATAGGATTGGAAACAAGTCACAGAAAAGGTGCCAGCAGGGGGGCTTGTTTCATTATAATAACAAACCAGCTCTTGTTCAAAGAGAAATCGCACTGAATTCCTTGTTGTCTTATCCTAGTTGATTCTTTTTTTTATCCTAAATATTTACCTTAATCCCTTTAAACTGAGGTTCTCTCAAAGGAATAGTTTCACTTCTTTCTATATCTAGAGACTACTTTCTTTAGTGGGATTCTTTTAATTGTTGCTGTGGGTTTAACTCTTTTCTCTAGGGATGGTTTAGTTGCTTACTTACTTCCTGGCTCTATGTTTTATTTTCATTCTGTTAGCTTGAATTTAATTTTCTTTTTTATGTGGACTTTTTGAAAACCCAAATATGGACTCTTTCATATGTGGACAATGTAAGAGAGTTAAGTAGGATAAATATCTATATTATCTATGTAGATTGTGGTCCCACTCAGAGAGATTAAGACCTTCCTACTGGTATTATTTGTTTTATCTATAGAATTGTTGTCATCTCAGTGTCTACAAAGAAGCAAATGATTCAAAGAGCTCTGAAGATTCCTTTGGAAATAGCATTCCTTTGGAAACTCCGTCTAGACCAAATGGCCCTACTCTGAAGTGAGGTGGATTCTGGCCTTCCCATCCTGGCCCCCAATTATTGAGCTTGGTATTCATCTGACCCAGGTTGAGCAATCATATTTGATTGCAAAGACACTTGGAATTGGGACTGAGGGGTACTAGTCAGACTCTAGCATTAATTGAACTGAGTGTGAAGGCTGCCCCTCTGGACAGCCATGTTCTGAGTGTAGCAAAACAGAGAATTGATCTGAAGGGAAAGAAAAATAAAGCTAATATTCGGAGACTAGCAGGCATAAAAGTCTAGCAGCTCCTGAGAGACACAGAAGAAATCAATTATAACTTTGTTATAGTTTCAGTTTATCATCTTAGTTCCTGGTGAAGCCCCTTTGCTTCTTTATTTTGGGACCTGTGTGAAAGCCCTGTGTCCCTATAATAAATCTACCTTTTTGATTATACTTGCTTGATTGGATTTCTGTTTTGTGAAATGGAAGACCTATGAATGAGACAACTAGTTTCATGGTGGTCATGGAATTATGCTAACTCTTAGCTAGATTGAACTACAGATGTCTAATTTAATTAATTCATTTTACATATGAGAGAACTGGGGCCAATGAGTACAGTAATGTACTTATGGTTGAAAAAAAGAATTAATGGCAAAACTAAGACTAAAAGTACAGATGAGTGGTAAGAAATACTGGCAATCTCCAGCATACACTGAAAAGCATGGTTGGGGCAGAGCCCTGCAGCTGGTCGGAAGAGGGAACTGGTCCCTTTCTTAAAGGCTTACTAGGTGTGCAACCTGGAGTATGCTTCTGTAGACTTTTGTTTTTATTTGTTAATGAGGAGGTGTCAGGAGAGTGTGTAATTTCCTCAGTTCAGTCTTGCTGCAACAAAGACTTGAAACAGAGGATCAAGGTTATGGCTTGGTTACAATTCAGAGTTTTATTTGGTACACAAGAATAGAAAGGTGTGAGGACGGGCCAACCCCAAAGGAGAAGACTCAACCCGTATTGTTTCCCTTTTCTCATACTTTTTGTCCCCCCTGACCCCCAGGCTGCACTAAGCAAATTAGGGCTAACATCATTAAGTTAGAGTATTTTTGTCACCTGAGGTTCCTACTCCAGTCCACTGATTTTTCATTTGTACCCTTTTTGAGGGCTTTTTTCCTTTTTCTATCTTTTAGCTAACACTGGTTTGGACTCTCTGATGCTGGGAATGATTGAAGGCTGGAGGAGAAGGGGATGACAGAGGATGAGATGTTTTGATGGCATCACTGACTCAATGGACATGAGTTTGAGCAAGCTCCAGGAGTTGGTGATGGGCAGGGAAACCTGGCATGCTCCAGTCCCTGGAGTCACAAAGAGTCAGACACGACTGAATGACTGACCTGAACTGAACTGATTTTGGACTCAGCTTTCTATTCTAACCACCTAACAGAGGGATATATGGTCTATCTGGTTTGTTCTAACTCTAAAAATATTATGATTATAAACTATGTCTCCAAACACAAAGTAAATTAAAATAAGAAGGAATATTCTAGAAAATGTAAGTATGAATATGGTTGCTTGAGGAGAGAATAAACCAGTTCACACAGGGTGAATGTCCAAGTCTTAAAGTGGAAGCACTATTTTATAGTCCAAAGTTACCTACTGAAGTCAATCAGGAGGTCCCCAAAGTGGTAGTTTTACTTTGTGGGTTTCTCATTATCAAATCAAGTAGTAAACTGATTATGTGAGCAGAGAGTGGGTTTGTATTGAGAATCTTCCTGGAGAGCTTCCAGAATCAGAATTGTGCCAAAACAACATTTCTTCTTCCAGATAGCAGGAAAATTGAAAGATTAACTGTAAATTGATTTGGGCTTTTTGCCCCTTGAAGAAATAGAATGAATTGAAATAAACTAGTCTCCCTGGCTCCATCTCTCCCTGCTTTCCTTTCTTCTTTAATTCTTTTTCCACCTTGGCTCATGATATGCTTGTAGAATGAAGGAATGTGAATACAGGAGCTTTTCTCATTTTTACTTATAAAAGGTAGAGAACAAAGAGATTGTCAGTGGAGTGAAAAGTTCCCATCTCCAAAACTAGGCTCCTGACAACGCATAAGATACACGGTCATCATCGTATACATGGGGACTGTAACAGCATAAAATTCCTTACATAATACATACCACATACCATAAAATTCCCTCTGCTTTCATACAAAGATAATTTCCCAGTGGGGTACATCTCTGTCTGGTTTCTTTTCCCTTCTTCTGCCTGAGGCCCTTCCTATCTGACTTTTGCTTTAACTATTCTACTAAATTATCTTGTTTTTTCAATCAGTGATAAATATGTGAATTACCATATTTAGTAACATTTCATGATCCAGTTAATCCTGACTACTCGTCTTTTCTATTTTTATTGATTCTTATTCCTCTTGTCTCCTCTTAAATATATACATTCTTAAAAGTTTTCCCTTGTTCTTTCCCTCTCTCTATTAAAGTCTTTTATTGTTTCATCAACTTCTGTGATTTATCTTAAATTATCATTCAGTGAAATGTGGAGGAGACTGGAGATGCAAGGGAAAAGTGAAAGAGATTTTAGAGGCAGAATCTTTAACTTATTTGTAAGTTGTTTGATATGGGATGACTGAGGTAAATTAATAAAACTAAATATTGTTCGACAGTCCATATTACATGAATTTTTTTTGCGTGTATGTTGGTTTAATTTGTTTTGTTTTTTAATAAAATTGAATTAAATTTACCTTTCAACATCTAGGTAAATATTGGATAGTTCTGATAGTAAATATGGAAGCCAGCAATCACAGAAAGAGTGCCTATTAATATATTAAGTCTCCAGAGAATTTTCACACATCTTTTTAGAAGCTTTTGACTTGCCCAGGAAGTACAAAGATATTAGTTGCTTGAGTAAAACCTATCCAGGTAAAGTGGCCAAAGAGGCTTAACTGACACCCAAGTTACATGTATAAATCTGAAGTTAGTTATTATTTTCTGTTCACCTCTCCTCAGGATTATACATTTCTCCTCAGGATTATACATTTCTCTCGGTAGTTTCTCTCATTTCCTAGTCCTCTAATGGGGATCCACAGACTAAGTAAAGTTTGTAAATCTGAGGAAGTTCAAAATAATTAGCAAGTGAAGCTTGGAGCTCATCAAATTTGTGTTATATGGTTCCTTTAAAGAAGTAAAACTAGAAGTAGACCTAAGAGAGTCGAAGATGAAGAACCAAGGAAAAGAATACAAAATGAGTAAATAAAGCAGAATAAAACTTGGAGAGTGAGGAAGTCAAGAAGTGTAGATAAAGCCTAGAATAAAACAAGCAAACAAAAGAGCTGCACCCACAAATCCGAAGTTCTGCCAACTTATGTACTGTTCCAAGTGGCTTTGATTTCTGTTTATTCTACCTGTTTTCACTCATTAGAGCTCCCTCTAAGTATTGGTAGTGGAATTGACCACTGTAAAACTTATATTTCATTTTTTCTTCTCTTTTACTCTTTATGTTTATATCCAGTTGAAGTGAATTGAAGTCGCTCAGTCATGTTCGACTCTTTACGATCCCATGAGCTGTAGCCTGTCAGGCTCCTCTGTCCATGGGATCCTCAAGGCAAGAATACTGGAATGGGTTGCCATTTCCTTCTCCAGGGCAATCTTCCCAACCCAGGGATAGAACCCAGGTCTCCTGCATTGCAGGCAGACTCCTGACTGGCTGAGCCACAAGGGAAGTCAGTTCAGTCTTTCTCAATTCATTTTTTTCTGTCATGTTCCTTGTTTAGGTATTGACCACCTTATTTTTGAAATCTTGAATAACTTTTCAGTGGATAAATCATCTAAATCATCTGTGTTCTATGTATTGGCGCCCCCCCACACCAGATAGTCCATCAAATATACCTCACAACTCACATTGCTATTTTCTAACATGTTGGTCATGGTGCTCACCCCCTCAGAAATATTTGGAAGTCTCTCATTGACTGTGGCCAAAAATATCCAGTATCTCACTTTTGAATTTAAAGTCTTTCAACATCTTTCTTTACCTACCTTTAAATTGTATGTCCTATTGTCCTTCACTATCTCCTGTTTTAGAAATGTTATCTTCTTTATTCATTTCTGTAATATGTCTTGTATTTTAATACACATTCCCTTTCCTTGGAGTCCTCTGTCTATCATCTCTAGTTGTAGAACTCGTACTCTTTCTGAAGATCCAGTTAAAACAGATTCCACATTCATTCCACAAACTTTTTTTTTTTACTATTACTGGATTCTTTTATTTTATTTTATTTTAGTTTTGCAACTCCTTTTATTTTTTTTTCCCTTTTATTGTTTTCGCCATACAATGGCATGATATCACCATGGGTTTACATATGCTCCCCCTCCAGAATCCCCCTCCCTCCTCCCTCCCTCCTCCCTCCCCCCGGGAAATCTCGATGCACCAGCCCCGAGCATCAATCCTGGGCTGGTGATTGATTAGACATATGATAATTAACATGTTTCAATGCCATTCTCCCATATCAACACACCCTTACCCTCATCCACAGAGTCCACGAGTCTATTCTATACATCTGCGTTCCTTTTGCTGTCTCACATGTTGGGTTCTCGTTACCATCTTTCTAAATTCCATATATATGTGTTACTATACTGTCTTGTTGTTTTTGCTTCTGGCTTACTTCACTCTAGATAATGGACTCCAGTTTCATCCATCTGAGTAGAACTGATTCAAATGAATTTTTTTTTTAATGCTGAGTAATATTCCATTGTGTATATGTACCACAGCTTTCTTATCCATTCATCAGTTGATGGGCATCTAGGTTGCTTCCATGGCCTGGCTATTGTAAACAATGCAGCGATGAACACTGGGGTACACGTGGCTCTTTCAATTCTGGTTTCCTCGGTGTATATGCCCAGCAGTGGGATTGCTGGGTCATATGGCAGTTCTATTTTCAGTTTTTTAAGGAATCTCCACACTGTTTTCCATAGTGGCTGTACTAGTTTGCATTCCCACCAACAGTGTAAGAGAGTTCCCTTTTCTCCACATCCTCTCCAGCATTTATTGCTTGTAGACTTTTGGATGGCAGCCATTCTGACTAGTGTAAAGTGATACCTCATTGTGGTTTTGATTTTCATTTCTCTGATAATGAGTGATGTTGAGCATCTTTTCATGTGTTTGTTAGCCATTTTTATGTCTTCTTTGGAGAAATGTCTGTTAAGTTCTTTGGCCCACTTTTTGATTGGGTCATTTATTTTTCTAGAATGGAGCTGCAGGAGTTGCTTATATATTTTTGAGATTAATTGTTTGTCCGTTGCTTCATTGGCTATTATTTTCTCCCATTCTGAAGGCTGTCTTTTCACCTTGCTTATAGTTTCCTTTGTTGTGCAGAAGCTTTTAATTTTAATTAGGTCCCATTTGTTTATTCGTGTTTTTATTTCCAATATTCTTGGAGGTGGGTCATGGAGTATCCCGCTTTGGGTTATGGCAGAGAGTGTTTTGCCTATGTTATCCTCTAGGAGTTTTATAGTTTCTGGTCTTATGCTTAGATCTTTGATCCATTTTGAGTTTATCTTTGTGTATGGTGTTAGAAAGTGTTCTAGTTTCATTCTTTTACAAGTGGCTGTCCAGGTTTCCCAGCACCACTTGTTAAAGAGGTTGTCTTTTCTCCATTGTATA
>ML661344.1:20100710-20142762 GCA_007570785.1 Antilocapra americana
TTGATATCTAATCTCACTGCATTGTGGTCAGAAAAGATGCTTGGGATGATTTCAATATTTTTAAATTTATCAAGGTTAGATTTATGGCCCAGGATGTGATCTATCCTGGAGAAGGTCCCGTGTGCACTTGAGAAAAAGGTGAAATTCCTTGTTTTGGGGTGGAATGACCTATAGATATCAATTAGGTCTAGTTGGTCTATTGTTTCATTTAAAGTTTGAATTT
Source organism: Antilocapra americana (assembly GCA_007570785.1). NCBI lineage: Eukaryota > Metazoa > Chordata > Mammalia > Artiodactyla > Antilocapridae > Antilocapra > Antilocapra americana. The sequence continues at coordinate 20,100,934 of ML661344.1, forward strand.
CCTTGTTACTTTTCTGTCTAGTTGATCTATCCATTGGTGTGAGTGGTGTATTAAAGTCTCCCACTATTATTGTGTTGTTGTTGATTTCCCCTTTCTTATTTGTTAGCATTTGCCTTACATATTGTGGAGCTCCTATGTTAGGTGCATAAATATTTATAATTGTTATTTCTTCTTCCTCGATTGATCCTTTGATCATTATGTAATGTCCATCTTTATCTCTTTTCACTGCCTTTATTTTAAAGTCTACTTTATCAGATATGAGTATTGCCACTCCTGCTTTCTTTTGGTCTTTATTTGCATGGAATATCTTTTTCCAGCCTTTAACTTTCAGTCTATATGTGTCCGTAGGTTTGAGGTGGGTCTCTTGTAGACAACATATATAGGGGTCTTGTTTCTGTATCCAGTCGGCCAATCTTTGTCTTTTGGTTGGGGCATTCAGCCCGTTTACATTTAAGGTAATTATTGATAAGTATGATCTCGCTGCCATTTATTTTATTGTTTTGGGTTCCAGATTATCTATCCCATCGGTGTTTCCTATCTAGGCAAGTTCCTTTAGCATTCGTTGGAGGGCTGGTTTGGTGTTGCTGAATTCTCTCAGTTTCTGCTTGTCTGTGAAAATTTTGAATTCTCCTTCAAATTTGAATGAGATCCTTGCTGGGTACAGTAATCGGGGTTGTAGATTGTTTTCTTCCATGACTTTAAGTATGTTTTGCCATTCCTTTCTGGCCTGAAGCGTTTCTGTTGAGAGATCAGCTGTTATCCTTATGGGATTCCCCTTGTGAGTTATTTTTTGCTTCTCCCTTGCTGCTTTTAATATTTGGTCTTTGTATTTGATATTTGCCAATTTGATTAGTATGTGTCTTGGGGTGTCCCGCTTGGGGTTCATTCTATTTGGGATTCTCTGTGTTTCTTGGACCTGAGTGGCTATTTGCTTCCCCAATTTAGGGAAGTTTTCTACAATTATCTCTTCAAGAATTTTCTGATGGTCTTTCTTTTTGTCTTCTTCTTCTGGGACTCCTATGATTCGAATATTGGTGCGTTTACTATTGTCCCAGAGGTCTCTAAGATTGTCCTCATTTTTTTTAATTCTTTTTTCATTTTTCCTTTCTGTTTCATTTATTTCTGCCATTCTGTCTTCTACCTCACTTATTCTGTCTTCTATCTCTGTTATTCTACTGTTGGTTCCCTCCAGGGTGTTTTTGATCTCATTTATTGCATTATTTATTGTATTTTGACTCTTTTTCATTTCTTCTAAGTCCTTGTTAAAGCTTACCTGCATCTTCTCAATCCTTGCCTGCAGGTTATTGAGCTGCAACTCCAACTTATTTTCCAGGTTTTGGATCATTTTCACTATCATTATTCGGAATTCTTTGTCAGGTAGACTTCCTATCTCTTCGTCTTTTGTTTGGTCTAGGGGGTATTTATCCTGTTCCTTTACTTGCTGGATATTTCTCTGCCTTTTCATCTTGTTTATCTTGCTGTGTTGTCCCTTTATTGTGGGGATTCCTCTCTATGGGAGGGGTTGGATGTGTGGTTTGTCGAAGTTTCCTGGATGGGAAGGCTTGTGTGGTTTTCTGGTGAGTGAGTCTAGGTTTCCTCACTGTTACTAGCAAGAGATAAGAATGGGGAGAAAGCAGTCAAGCCAATGATCTCACTCCCAGGTAGCAGTGGGTACTGGAGCTTGGATCTTAAAAGGTACAAAGTTGATACCAAGTACTAATGAGCAAAGATTAAAAATCTAGAGTAATGACTGGGTTCTCAAAAATACTTTAAAAAAAAAAAAATTAAAAAAAAAAAAAAAAACAATATATATATATATAAAAGTTTTAAAAATTTAAAAGATGTTCCTAGTACAGTTATAATGAAGGCTTTCTCTGGTGCTGGTGCATTCGGTGAAGGGAAGGGTCTGTAGATTTTCAGATGATTCCCTGGTCCGGCTTCTCCTTCTCACAGTCTATAGACTCCTTTCTATGCAGTTAGCGCCACCTGCAGGGCTTTAATTTGCTTCTCCTGTCTGTTTCAAAGCTGTTCGCTCTGCTAGCTTAAGCGTCTTCTGTCTGCTGGTCTTTTAAGTGTCTATTCAGCGCTTTGGAGTTTGCCCTGCTCCTGGTGAGAGGCTTCCCCCACCCCCTCTGCTCAGGCTCTCTGTCATCCGCCCAGCACAGTTGGGGAGTGGGGCTTCTCCTCTCCCTCGGCCCGGCCGCTCGTGCAGCTGAGCACTCCTTCTAAGGTGTATACAGCACCGATCTGTCCAGAATCCCCAGAAGTCTTGGTTAGCCTCCCCGGAGCTGGGTTATGCCCACTGCTCTCAGGCGGGGGCTGGGCCAGTCTGCAGCCCGCAGCTGCCCAGCCTCTCTGTTGACTCCTCACCGCCCTTTGTTTTGTGCACGGGCCTGGGGGGGGGTGCTTTTCCTGGAAGGTTAGGTCCCTCAGGCTGCTCCGTTCCCTGAGCCTGCCGCCTGCCCCTCCCTGAGCAGGAGCAGTCTGCTTCGGCTGTGCTGCGGCTCTCGGCTGTGCTTTGTAGCCAGATACGAACCTTGCAGGGCTTAGCTATTAATCTGCTTCTGCTCTCAGCTATATTGCTCTCCAAGATCCACCGCAGATCTGCCAGAGAGAATGCTCCCTGGTATTCGGAAACTTTTCTCCTCTTTTTTTTTTTCCTCTTTATTCCAGACTCCCCTTCTGGGACGGAACCAGTCCCCAGCTCTTTGTCTCTCCCTCTACTTTTTTTTCCTTTTCTTTCTTTTGTCCTACCTCCTCACGTCGGCAATGGGTCGCCTCTCCAGATGCCCGATGTCCTCTGCCAGCATTCAGTTCCTGTTTTTTGGAGTTTGCTCGGCCTTTAAAAGTTCTTTTGGTATAATTATTGGGGAGAGAGTGTTCTCCCCGTCCTATTCCTCCGCCATCTTAGTTTTTCAGCTTCCACAAACTTTTTATGTGAAACATGTTTCAGACTTTGTGCAACAATCTCAGAACAAAAACAAATGTCATCTCTCTTACTAAAATAGAAGTTTACTCTATAACGTGTAGTATATATAATTATATACTACAATATATTTTATATTTTGATTAGGAGCTCTAGTAATACACATCCTAATCCAGCCTGGAGCAGGCACTCTGCAAGGGTTAATCATAAGCTGTGTACTAAAGGAGAAGGAAAAGTCTACCAGGTTAAAAAAGAAACATAGTAACTGGGAGACTTTTCCATTCAAAGTTGGAGCAAGTCTATCAGAACACATGAGTTGTATAAAGAAGACCAGAATTCTGATAGTATATTAAGAAGTTTGCTCTAGGTATAAATAATCTTTTCTCTCTCCAAAGTATTATTCATACTACACATAAAACATTCTTAATGTGCTCCTTGCAGTTTGGTTTTGTCTGTTTCTGTCTAACTCTCATAAAACCCAGGGATTATGTCATTATACATGTTTTTCTTCCCAGTACAGTAGAGTACACTTAGTAGATGTTCTATATGTGATAAATATTAATTGAATGAATGAAAGGACCTTAGACTGAGTGTGTTAGTTCTTGTTCACAGGTTTGGTTTTTTTCCCACTAGTCCCCTAAACTGAGGAAACCTTGAAAAAACTGACCTTTCCAGGGACACTGCGTCACTCAAACAAAATTGTGAAATTATAAACAAACTTCATACAAAGAAAGGTAGAAGTTTTTGATGGATTTTTTTTTCCCTTAAAAGGGCAGATGAGCATCCTGTTCTGTGTATTTTTACATAGAGCTTTTTATTTTTCAGTACAGGAAATTTAAATTATGCAGAAATTTAAAAGTTACTGGGACTGGTGTATTGAAAGAGCATGACACATTCAGGATTTTCTTAAATATGGGAATGTTATATTAACATTTCTCTTACTGGAATGCTGTAATTTTAAACTTCTGAAACTCTAAAGGTTAGGAGACTCATAGAGAAGGCTAACCAAGTACCTTAATTCTGCCCACTTGGTAAATAGACTTGTGGATTAACTATAAACCACAAATGCCTATAGAGCTTGTTTTTGTGTTTTACAAATGTAAACTGAGGTCCATCTGATATATTGTTTTCTTAGGTGTCTGACATGTTCTTTTCAGACCAGAGGAATACAATATGGTGAATGCAGAACAAAACATGGGCTTTTTATTGTGTTCATGTTTTCCTCAATTCTGCTACCAACCATCATATTGAAGCTGTGAAACTGTGATTAACCCAGGCCAACATGAGGTCACAGCCTCTTGGAAGCAGGCCGATGTCACATCACCACCATCATTCCTACTTACTCCTGAATTGTTACATTCTGACCGGTCAGTTCCTTCCATCTTCTTTGCTAATATGTTTCACTCAACTAACTCCCAACTTCTTACTAAAGCTTCCTCAACAACCTTCTTCAATCTTATTTCTTTTTAAAATGTCTTTATCTCTTAACGATACTGCCATTTTCCCACTACCTAGGCTAGGAAACATGGACTATGATTTAGACTACTACTATGAGTTAGATGAATATGCTTCAATGCTTGGCAAGTTTAACTCCTTATTTTCATCTCTATATTCTTTATTTTGGTTGGATTACAGTTTTTACTCATCTGGGTCCTGTTTTTTCTGCCTTTGATTTTCTACATTTTTCCATTTGGCATATTCTTTGCAGACTGTTCCCTGAGATGCAGATTGGATAAAAACATATTCAGCTATTTAAAATCTTTCAATAGCTTCTGATTTCTTCACAAATTCATGTAAGTTCTTTTCTCTGTCATTCAAGGCCATCTATTCTGTGACTTCTGTCCTGCTCCTTGGGTTCTGTAATTATATTTAGAAATGGCCTTTGTAGAGAGAGATGTGGATTCAAATTCTAACTGTATGTCTTATTAGTTGAGTGACTTGAACAGGTTACTGAACCTACAAGTGCTTCAATTTCAATACCAATAAAACAGAGCTAATAGTACATACCACAGAGACTTGTGAAGATTAAATGACTTAGTAAGGTGAAGTGAATTGAACAAGACCTTGAATGTGATAAATAATGATTGTATGTTAGACATCATTATTAATACTTTTTATTATTACCTCTCATAATACTGAAGTTATGAAATCAAAAATCTTTGAACTGTATGAAAAGTCTTAACATTTTCATCTCACTAATGATAAAAGTAAAGTCCAAAGAGGGTATGTTGAGGCAGGATGAGGATGATACCTTGTCTTCTGACCAATGTCTTTAACTTTGGGGGGCTCAAAGAGCCTCAGTTATTGGTAATTGGTGACAACTAAACTTGAAATCAGCAATTCATTTCACAGAGGAAATATGAATTGAACATTGATGAACCCATGAATTGGTAGACTGAAAACCAAAGATAGAAGAATGATACAAATGGAAATCAGACTCTGTGGATGATAATTTTAAGCTATTTTTCTCATATGTACACACAATCTGAGCAACTAGTAATATGATTGCCTCACGTTTCAAATCCCAGAGCTGTGTGTTTAAGAGTTTGAGGATGTGTAATGCTATTACAGATGTCTGGTTTTCAAAGTAATAAGGCACGTTTTAATTTTGTTTATTTTATTTAAAATATCCACGTATTTCTTGCTTTGCATTTGTAGTTAATCAGGAATTTACTCTATTGGATTTTTGATCATTCATTAAAAATCTCTCTCCTATGGCAGAAGTTAAGTACAGTGTGTGCAAGTATGTCAATTTTATTGTGTCTTATTTGTATGCCAAGTCTCAGTATGCACTGATCAACTGCCATCACTGTTACCTTCTCTGCTAGGCTAAACTGTCAGGTTACTACCATGTGTTCTTCCATGATTCATATTCTCCAAAATGCTCTGATTATCTGAGACTTATGTTTAAGTTACAGTGTATAGCAGGCAGGTCCTATCCTTTCCATTCCATGTTACTAGATCATACGAGCACTCTAACTGTTCAGCTTATGTTCCCTAAATATTTGGCATACTATATTTCCCTTTATTTAAAATTTATTCCTCAATATTCCCATTGGAATTATTTTTATAGTAGTATTACCCATAAACATGGCTGGTTGCAAAATAATATAATTTTTCTTCTTTAAGTTTACAAAGAAATAATAATCTATGAAAGAAAAATAAGAGAAAGTGCCCAAGTAGAAAATAAGAATATGGAGAGAATAGTTTCTTTGTTTCTCGAAAGACAATAAAAAATAATAATACCTGTCAGTGTCTACTGTTTGTCACCTAATCCTTGCAACAAGGAGACAAGGAACTCAGACTGAGAGGTTAGTGGTTTGCAAGGGGTTAGGGAATAGAGCTGTCATCTGCCAGAATCTCAATTTATTCTCAGGTATGCCTAACTCCAAATTTTGTTCTCTCTTCCTTATGGCAGGCAGCCTCTACATAGCTCATGTTGTAGAAAAGACTTCAGAAGTAAGGACTGAACCCAAGTTGGGCTCTGGGTAAGGGACTTGTTGACTATGCATGATTCTTCCTACTATTTGTACCATTACCATTAACAAACACAAAAAATTAAAACTTCTTTCTCATTTTTTTGGACTCTCCCTTCTTTCTTTTTGAAGTATTTAACAGTTCCAAATTAATAACAAATTTTGTAGACGGTCGGTCAACTTGAAATTTGAACAGATTTGGTGAGCATAAGGCAAGGGAAACCTTCCCCAGGCTATGAGAAATTATTTTAAAAGAATAATTTTTTTTTGCAAAATTATGAATAAAAAGGCACAGCCCTGAAAGTAGCATAAAATAATGTAGCAAAAATTTTAAAATTCCCCATATGAAGAAAGTGAAAAAATAATAGGTATTGGAGTAATCCACAGGAAATTAAAATACCCATATATTAAGTAAGGATAACTAGACTTAAAAGTCTGTGATCTTGATTCCAGGTATTCAAAACCTAAATCTGTATGATCATTATGCATAGGATTTTGCAATGATCATTATGCATAGGATTTTGCAACTTCCTTTAATAAATACCTTTAAATTTATTACATTAATTTTTTAATAATAGTGATGGGGAGAAAGAATTGAAACTGTCCTGTGGCTTAAACTGGATTTAGTAAGACAAATTATGAAATTCTGTATAATGGAATCAGGCTAGCTTTGATGTGTTTGGAGATCAAGGTCAGGATTTTGACAGCATAAAATTATGAAGCAGCAGTCCACCTGCCTAAATCAGATTTCTTTCTCATAATCAGACATTTTCATTTCTCTATGCCTTTGGGGATCAGAAGAATTTCATGGCACACTCAGGCTGCTGCTGCTAAGTCACTTCAGTCGTGTCTGACTCTGTGCGACCCCATAGATGGCAGCCCACCAGGCTCCCCTGTCCCTGGGATTCTCCAGGCAAGAACACTGGAGTGGGTTGCCATTTCCTTCTCCAGTGCATGAAAGTGAAAAGTGGAAGTGAAGTCACTCAGTCGTGTCTGACTGCTAGTGACCCCATGGACTGCAGCCCACCAGGCCCCTCTGTCCATGGGGTTTTCCAAGCAAGAGTACTGGAGTGGGGTGCCACTGCCTTCTCCAGGCACACTCAGGAAATGGCATCAACTATGATTAGTATCCAGGGGTCTTAAGCTAAGGAAATAAAAAAGCTGCTCAAATTAATCTCTCTTTTCTGAGTCTGATGCAGTGCCCCCTGACAGGGTAAATACTTCATAAATATGGACTAATTTAATTCATGAATAATGAACACCAATCACAAGTCTGTCACTATTGTAAGAACTGAAAGAAATGAGAAAGTCATTGACTTCAAAGAGCTAATAGTCGATTCTAGGAAACAAAAACAAACAATAAAACATAATGCAATATTTTAAAGAAGTTATTCACAAGATACTATAGAAGAAGAAATTAAAGTAACCCAACTTAAAAGGGAAATTTCAAAAAATTTCTGTGTGTTTGAGTTGAATCTTGAAGAAATGTATAAGAATTAATGAAAGGAAAGAAATAGGGGAAAAGTCTTCTTAATGGAAGCAAGGATGACCACAGATTTTTGTGTAACTGGAACCTATGTATATGTTGATGATGGCCAAAGATGAACTAGGAAGGTAGTCAGTGGTTATATCATGAAAGAATTTATGTACTTAAAAACAAGGATTTTTATTCTCAGTATTCTTAGGAAGGATTGAGAAATGTAAATTCAAGAATTGTAATCAGATTTGCATCACATTGAGGTGATTCTCATGGCAGTTTGTGGTATATAAATTCAAGACTAGGGAAAGTGAGACTTTGGAAACAATCTAAGTGAAACATCATGTGAGTCTTCTGCACTAAGACAGTGGCAAAATATAAAGTGGAAGTGATAGATTCCCCTCCCCCTCCTATAAAGAACATAAAGGTTTCTATGTTCTCAGTTATTGAGATTTTGGTGGTAGCTTGTTACTCAGTTTAAACTAGCACAATTTTAAGTCTTCAGAAATTGGTAAGAGATGTACAAGGCTACAGAAACAATTTGAAAAGTTAAAATATGTGGGATTAGCTTGATGTGGGAGACAATTTTCAGGTTTCAAGGAAACATATTGGGTCTAGAAGAAAAGCAATCCATTTGGATAGTGATAGAACTTTGCTAAGACTTGTTTGGGATAGCAAGGAAGGAGGAAAACATACCTAATGAGTTTGTAGCATAAAGAGGAAAAAATGATTATTAGAATGTTAGAATATATTGATTGCTTATGGTGGCATGTGACAAGGCAATATATGAAAGAGACAAGCTTAGAAAATAATTGGTCAGTTTGCAAGCAGTAATGAAAGAGTACATATGGAGTGCAGACTTTAAAAGGCAACTCTTTTTAAACCCCAAACAGTAAAAGCTGAAATTGAGATATGTTTTAAGTGTAGACTTATTAAAATTCAGCCTACAAACAAAGATAAAATCAAGAGCATTGTTGTTATACCTAATGCTAAAACTTCTAACTGGATTACGATATGCCCAATAATTTTTTTTGTTGTTGTTTGAAGAAAAATGGCTGCAGGAAAGGAGAATAAGAATATAGTCCTATCACTGAAACCAATAGACTCCAGATGTGCTCCACTGAGTCAAGAGAGAATGAGAGAAATGTCTTGAAGAGATTTTTTTTTTTTGGTGTAATTGTTGGCACATTGAGCTATTGAACAAAAATGAAATGATCGATTAACAAGAAACCAGAACTTGGGTTTACACATCAGGAAGTGGACTGAAGAAGTTGCTCAGCCTGCAAAGTCACCCTGTTTATCAATGTTTACTTTAAAACAGCCGGAGAGTAAAATGAACAAAGATCAGATCTAAGGGCCACAGGGAACACTAAAGTAGAGAACTCCTGGGAAATAGAATTGAAGCCTAACTAAGAAACATGCTCCTAATCCAGGGTAGGGGACTATGGACCACTGTCAACGGTGTGTCTTTCTTACTCTCCTTTTCTGAATGGGAGCATTTATTGAAGTTGTCTTGTTCCTATTTCACCAATATGTAAGATATGTAAGTTACATATGTAATATGTAACTTGTGTTCTTTTGACTTTATGATTCTCCAGATAAAGAAAAAAGCCCACCAGGATATGTACAAACTATTGCACGAAACAATGTAGAAACTGCCATGTAGAGTCCAGAGCTTGATGTTAGGACTGTACGGACTCTTGGAATTTCCTCCCTTAGGGTAAACATGAGTGTATTTTTCATGTGGAAAGGATGATAAACCAAACATTTGGTGATACAAAAAGGCAGATTGTAGTAGACATTGGTAATATTTGTTAAATATTTCAGATTATCTTTCCTTCTGGATCCATCCTGTCTCCCTTGTGGTTGGATTGGGCCATGTGACTAATCCTGGCCAATCAGTTGTGAATGACAGAGTCATATATCATATATCACTCCAGTAGAGTGGAGATGCTTCTGAACACATTTTTGCCCTCTGACTCAATGAACAGGAATGTTAAAGATGGTCTCTATTTTGTCAGTTTGGATCCCAGGGTAAAGAAATATAGAGCAGAGTTCTCAGTCATGGTAGAATTACAGTATAAATGTAAAATAAATCTTTGTTTTTCTAATGCACTGACTCAGAGATTGTTTGATACTATAGCATAACATCCTATAATCCCTGGTAGATATTGGGTCGCTGATACGTATACAATTGATTACAGCTCTTTCACTGAATATACAGAAGGGAACAAATACCTATTTGAAAGAAAAAAAGAATGATGACACACAGATGCTCTAACATTTACTTTAACTAAAGCACTTGATATTTTTATGTGGAACTATACAGGAGATCCTGGTTCGATTCCTGGGTCAGGAAGATCCACTGGAGAAGGGATAGATTACTCACTCCAGTAATCCTGGGCTTCCTTGTGGCTCAACTGATAAGGCATCTGCCTGCAATGCAGGAAACCTGGGTTCGATCCCTGGGCTGGGAAGAGTCTCTGGAGAGGGGAAAGGGTACCCACTCCGGTATTCTGGCCTGGAGAATTCCATGGACTGTATAGTCCATTGGGTTGTAAAGAGTCGGACGCGACTTTCACGTTCACTTTTTACATTAAGAATTATAGGATTTCTTAAAGAGAATGTTTCTTTTAGATAGCAATTCTTCCTTAAAGAAAGATGGGAGTTGACCTGTCTGTCAGCTTTTAAGGTAACATTTGATATTACATGCCTTTCCTGATAGCTCAGTTGGTAAAGAATCCACCTGCAATGCAGGAGACCCTGGTTCAATTCCTGGGTTGGGAAGATCCCCTGAAGAAGGGAACGGCTATCAACTCCAGTACTCTTGGGCTTCCTTTGTGTCTCAGTTGGTAAAGAATCTGCCTGCAATGTGGGAGACCTGGGTTCCATCCCTGGGTTGGGACGATCCCCTGAAGAAGGGAACAGCTACCCACTCCAGTATTCTGGCCTAGAGAATTCCATGGACTGTATAGTCCATGGGGTCGCAAAGAGTCGGACACGACTGAGTGACTTTCACTGTCACTTGATACTACCTTATCCATTTGAATACATTATATCCTCTATGTTTCTTCTCTCCACTTAATAGTGCATTGGATTGATAGAACCCATGACACATCTAGGATACTGGCTGAAACATGATTTTAGTTGGCTGAGTAAGGAAGACATATCAAAATGAGGATGCAACAGAGCTGAACAAACCAAGCAGCTGCATCTGTGACAAGGTGAAAAGGTGAAAGGTAAAGGAGCACAGTGTGACTGAGAGCTGGCTAACCCCAGATAAGAGAGGAGCCAGTAAATGGTGTGGGATGTGATGAGAAGTAACGGATTACACTGAGGGTTGAGGAGCTTCATATGTATCCAAGGGGTAGCAGGAGTCTCTAAAGGGCTTTAAGGGAAGGTGGATAGGTGTGGCATGTTTCAGATTTACAATTTAGAAAGATCATGCTTGCAATATTTTGCATCTTCTGTGCCTTCTCTGCTTTCCAACTCCCATCTCCTCAGTTCTATTTAACACTATTAACTAGATGCCAGCCTCCTGGAAAATGTGTAGAAAGGATTTGCCCTGAATCTGCTTCTTTAGTTGTATTATCTGTTAAAAGTGCTACTGAATGTCTCAACCTGGATTTTAATGGTAGCTCTACTGTGATTCAAAGTCACAGTTCAACAACTTGAGATTTTATTATTTCCTCTGATTTGTTAGAAAGTGAGGCATCTGAGCTCTCTGCAGTTAGCCCTTTCAAGCAACTTGGCTCCTTTATTTTGCGTAGTCATGACACTGATTCTGACACTGTGAGGACTACCATGAATAAGAAAATTGCGTCTCTTGGGACAAGGTCAGGGGTGTCCCAATCGTGTGCTGCTTATTTACCTAGTTACAAATGTAGAGACCAAGTACTATAAACGCTCTGTAAATCTTACAGTTTGAACTGACTTGTTATGAGTCATCCAGAGATTTAAAATTTAAGGTTTTGGTTTGCTTTCTATAAAATGTAAAACTTGTCGGAAACCTCTTCTACATGCCAACTTAATTTGATAATGCATTCAAAAAACAACTAGAAGAATCTAGACTTAATCCATCTGAAATTTGTTCATAGAAACAAAATTTAAACAGAATGCTATCAAATGGACAAGACTGAATGTTGGTATCCAACCAAATTCATGTCCTGAAGTCTAATCCCCGATGTGGTGGAACCTTTGGAAGGCAATTAGGTCATGAGTCCTCGAGAACGTATTTAATACCCCACTGCAATGTGAGAACCCAGTAAGAATACAGCTGCACGGCCCTCTAGGGGTCAGGAAGTAGGTTCTTACCAGAAATCACATCAACTGGCCCCATGATCTTACACTTTCCAGCCTCTAGAACTGTAAGAAATAAATGTCTGTTGTTTATAAGCCACACAGTCTGGGATAATTTGTTATAGCAGTCTGAACAGACTAAAACAGTGTTTTTTATGGGTCCTTGTAAACAACAGTAGAATGAAAGAGAGAGAGAAGGAAAGATGTATTCATGTTGCTTGACACTGAATAATGTAAAGATATGTTACTGTCAAAATGAATGTGATGGACAGTGAGTTTTGAGCAGGTTTCAAGAACTGAGAATATCTGGGGAGCTAAACTATTTCAGATGAAGAAAGCAGTGCACATGCTGTTGATAAGCCTGCTCACCCAGTTTCTAGAAACTAGTGTCTGGAGATTTCTTAACTGTGAATTTAACCTAATATGGATTTTCTGGATGAGTTCAAGAAAGTCGCACTTATGACCTAAGCTTACATGTCCAATGCAAAGATTAGAGCTTCTGCCATAATCAGAAGGGCCCCTGACAAAGACACAGGACCCATGCTCTGTTATTGGCTCTTCCTGTATCACCAGCTCATACATTTGAACAAAGCTGACGCTATCCAGGACACTAAGTTGTCAATCTAGACTTTTTATTTCCTCTTCTAGCCATTCCCTCAGTTCTTTTTAGTTCATATTTTGAGTAGGAGCTTGGGATAAAGGGCTCTTGGCAAGGGTTGGCATGGTGAGTATGAGCAAATCATCTTCTCTTCTCATGATTAAAGCCTTGAACTTCAGCAAGTCTACTCATATTGACTTTACTCTTAGGCTGACATAACCCTTACCTGGCACCAGAGTAGCTTCAGATATAGAATATACCTCTTTCTACTACACTTTGTGCTGTCAGCACAGACATTCGGATCTTGCTGTCGCTTGCACAGTTGCTGACTTGATTAGGGCAGCACACTGTAAAGATTACAAGTCTCTATTCTGCTCCCAGTGTCAGTGATTTAATCAGCTGCTTCATATGGCATGCAAAACCACAAATTCAGTGGCAGACGGTATTGTTGGGGGGAATGCACCCATTGATTTCTACTTATAAAAATAGTTTTCTTTGCAGAGTGACTCCTTAATTACCTTTTGCCAGTGTATAGTAGGCCAGCTTCCTCATGACAGATGAAATTTACCACATTCTGTTTCGACACCAAGTGAAAATTTCTGAGTCATTCTGATTATCTTTCTCCTTCTTTCTGCTGCGACCCTTCATCACCCCCTGTGGCCTTTCCTTCTGCTATGTTCACAGGTACTTCAGCTTTCTTTTCCCACAGTTTTCAATTACACTCCCACTTTTTTGTCGTTGCTGTTCCTGATGGAAAGAGACAGATGTTGCTTACTAATTCCTTCGAAAGTTTGAAAGGGCAAAAATAGACAAACTCATTGAATTAATCTCTTCAAAAAACATACAAAGTTCATAAGTCCAAATTATTCTATCCTAATACAGCTTTTAAAATAGTAAAGAAATAGAACTTAGGTCAGAGTCTTTAGGTAGCTGAAGAGTAAGTTAATACCTACTTAGTTGGAGAAAAAAGAGCTTTAGATAACCCAGCTCCTCTCTACTCACTCTTTCCACCTCCCTTTCCCATTTTGGGCTTCCCTGGTGGCTCAGACAGTAAAGAATCTGCCTGAAATGCAGGAGACTAGATTCAATCCCTGGGTCAGGAAGATCCCTTGGAGAAAGGAATGGCTACCCACTCCAGTATTCTTACCTGGAGAATACCATGAACAGAGGAGCCTGGCGGGCTGTAATCCATGTGGTCACAAAGAATTGGGCATGACTAAGTGACGGACACACACAGTTTTCCCGTGTGGACCAGACAGAACATAGAGCAACTTCTGGCTCTGACCCAAGTGGAACCTAGGTTGTTAGATCTTTCAGGGCCTCATTTTCCTGGTTTACAAACTGAGAAGGTTGGCACAAGCTATTTTTGGCAAGTCTCACAGAAGTATTCTGTGATGCTGTGAAGTTGAAAGATTGTCCAGATCACAGATATGGTTTGCTCCAAGAAGCTCCCAGCAAGCCATGGCATGGAAGATTACCCATCTTGATGTGAAAGTAACTCTTTCTTTAACAACAGAACAACAGTAGTAAAGGTATATGAGGTTTCAAGAATTTATTTTCCTTCTTGAATTCAATGAACTACGTGCTAAATAACTCTTCAATTGTTTCTTGTTTCATTCCACTTTCATGCAACAGCAGGCTCATAGTAAATTTCACTTTATCTGACTTGGTCTCATAGTAATTTATCACATTGGGATAAATCTAGCTACAACAAATTAAAGCCGAATTTGATTTAATCATTTTCATTTTAACAGAAGCCATTAGCATGGCAGGATTAAAGATAAATTCTTTGTTTTGATTATTTGTGTTGAATAAATTTATTGAATTCCTTACCAAATTACTCTTTACATTCTCTTGCTGCTCTGGCTATGATTTGTATATTAATGATTGAGGTCACTACCTGATTTATGAACAAAGGCATCTGTCCTATTCACAATACCTCTCATGAAAATTCCTGGTGTGTATTGCCTTGCAATGAAAGCAATGATGGTGATTAGTGCCAGGGAAGCCTCTACATATTTATAGATTTGATTAATAAAAGTATCCAAAGTGTGGGTTTTGTGAAACTGGAGCTCTTGTAAGTGTGCTAATTATGTTTTTCTTATTAGCTGTTGTTTGATGCCCAGAGTGCAGTTGGGGTACATTAGATGTTGGAATGGATCTGAAGTGAATATCAATATTCAACATTCATTGAGAACTTAATATATGCCATTAGTTTTTCTAAATGCTATAGGTCTATTAGTATATTTGGGCCATCACGGTAATCCTATGTGGTATATAATTTTCTTATTCCCAATATATAAATCAGGAAACTGAGACCCAGGTAGATTAACTTGCACAGGACCACAGCCAATCAATCAAGAGCATGGATGCACTGCCAGGAAATCTGGTAGCAGAGAGAGACCTCACTTTTTTTTTTTTTTTTAATAGGTTACCTATTTATTTTTGTCTATACTGGGTCTTCATTGCGGCGAGAGGGCTTTCTCTGGTTGTGGTGACAGGAGGCTGCTCTCTAGTTATGATGTGCAACCTCCTCACTTGTGGTGGCTTTTCTTGTTGCGAAGCATAGACTTTAGGGTGTGTGGGCTTCAGTAGCTGCAGACAGCTGCATGGCCCAGCTGCCCTGCACCATGTAGAGTCTTCCCAAACCAGTCATCGAACCCATGTCTCCTGCACTGGCAGGGGATTCCTAACCACTGAACCACCAGGGAAGTGTGACCCCTGCTCTTAACCATTTGACTCTGTTGCCTCTTACCTAGATGATAACCCTTTAATAGCTGCACCATTATAACTCTCGTTATGCATCAGGTAGTCTTCAAAATGTTTTACAAATATTACTGTAGTTGATCATGGCAACAAACCTACAAGGAGGGACTATTTTTGTCTCTGTTCTGCAGATAAAGAAAATGAGGTACGGAAAGTTTTACTACTTGCTCAAGGTCAAATAGCAAGGACTGGACCAGAATTGGATGCATCTAGTTTATATTCTGTGTTCTTAAATATTAATTGCTTCAACTCTTCACATGGTATGAAAGTTTTAAATTTACTAGTTATATGTAATTTTGAAGTGTTTTATCACATGTACACAGTTATACGTGTTTTCCAAGGGTGCTATGAAGATAAGTAAATCAATACTGATATATTAAATGATTTTGAAAAGTACCGAGTGAGAATGTGGACTTGGATATAACTTGTTTCCAATCTTGGCACCCCTTCTTTCTACTTAGGTGACCTTGGATAGTGAAGTATCTTGACAAACCTTTGAAGTCTCGATTTCTCTAGTGATAGTGTTTACTTTTTATATATTTTTCTTTATTTTGTTTTTCGGGTCCCATAACTTCAAATACCATGTGTGTATTCCTGAATCTTAGTGTGTAATTTTTGTCTGGACTTTCCTTCTGAACTTCAAAACATATCTAAAGTAGCAACTCAGCATCTCTGTTTGGGTGCCTACTGGTCACCTCAAACTGAACACTTCTAATACTGAGCTTTTGATCAAATCCACCTTATTCATTACTTATTGCTCCTCCCTCTCACCATCTGATACATGTTCCTTTCCCAGTCTTCACCATTTAATAAATGGTACTTCTACCTATTCAGTTGTTTAGGCCAAAATACCTAGAAAATCATTTTTGACTCCTCCCTTTCCCTTATCCCTGGGTACTTTAACTTGTCTTGAATGCACACATTGTGCCACCATTTCCAGTATTACCATTCTTGTCCAAGTCACCATCCTCTTGCATCTAGGCTACTCATTTCTTTAGTCTTTCTATTGTGACTATTGATCTTTTGAAAATTACAACTGAGGGTCAGTTTTTTTGGTCATACTTGGACTAGACTCCTTACCTACATAGCCTTATATGATCTGAACCCTCCCTCTTTGACCTCACCTATGACTCCCTGCCTTGCTCACTCTGCTCTGACCACACTGATCTTCTTGTTTTTGCTCAGACATCAAGTTTGTTTATTTTTTTTTTACGGATTTTCACCTTTTGTTTTTTTTAACTCAAGATTCCCAGGCTAGTTTATTAATTTCATTTCTGTGTAGGCTCAAATGTCACTAACTCAGAGAAATTCACCCTGAAAGTCTCGCTTTCTCAGAGGCCCTAAGCTTCCCATCCATTATCTTCAAGTTTTGTTCTTAGCACTAACAACCACTGAACATTATTATACATGTTTATTTTTCTATTATCTGTCTTCTGCATCAGAAGATAAGCCTTCTAGGGACAGAAACTTAGTCTTATTCATTGTTGTATAGCAGCTAGAACATAATCAGGATATATATAGTACCAACATGATCATCAAATTTTAGCTTTCACCCCATATGTCCATGCTCTGCCTTTTTTCTCATTTTCATTTTGGGAAACCTCCCCAGACAACTTACTAGACCCTTACCATTCTTCTTCCCAAGAAGTTAGACTTTGCTCATGTATCTCCAGCCAACTCTTTGGATCTTTTTTTTTTAATTCAATCATCCTGGGCTGTCTCGTTACTTAGCAAGAATTTTCTCTGTCCTTAAGTCCCTACTTTTGACTCCTTTCACAGTGCTGAACTCATATGTCATTATTCACTCAGTTCATTCTGAAGTTACCTATATCATTTGAACTCTGTGTTTTTAAATATTCCCCACCTTTCTCCCAGCAACAGGAAAAAGGTCATATATCAAGTTCTTTCATGACAGCCAGTGAAGCCCAGCATGCCACATAACCTAAAGGTGGTATAAGAATAGCTAGATATTCATAAGATATTCAGGAGAGGGATAAAAGAAAGTATTTCAGTTTTAAGTTTGCTTAATTTATTGTTCCTGTTCGTATTAATCCATAAAATTTTAAAATTATGCCCACATATTAATACGTTTGAGAATGGAGGTTTTCTCTGACAGTCTAAAGAGAACCTATTGGTAAGTTTACCCCTTTGGATAAGAGACTTAAGGCAATTATCTAGCTAATCACTTTGTTTTAAAAATCTAAGATTTCATTAATCGTACACTTCCATTCACTCCAGCAAGAAATCAAAGAGCTGCCCAGAAAACCACTCCTCAGATGTTTTCTTTTTATACCTGGTTTTCCCAAATTATTACCTCTTTGTGGTTTTAAGGTTGTAACTGTTTAAAAATTATGTCATTATTAATTACATGCAAAACTTATTGTGATTAATCTGTAGAAAAGGAATTGATGACTATACAGATGTAGTGTTTATACATAAACATTTCAGTTAAATGTTAGAACTCCTGGAAGATGCTTTAGTTTTTGGAGACAAGATAATTGAATCAGCTGCCTTGGAGGTTTAGAAGCAGGGTAAAACTTGAGCTTTTCCTGAAGACAACATCTTCCTCCCTCTTCCCATTCCTTCTCTCTCTCTCTCTGTCATATCTTTTATTTTTTTTGTAAGTAGGTGCACATTATTGACCAATACATAGACTTAAAAAAATCTTAAATAAAAAAATTTTTCAGAAAAAAAGATAGTGGAAAGAAATTTAATGATTTTATTGTATTTATGTATCTAAAATAGCACTTTCATAATTTATTCTAGTCAATCCTAAAATCAGTGCCCAATTTTGGGGAACAGCTTGAAAAAAGAAAATCTTTGAAACTTACTTTCAAAGAGTGTCTTAAAATAATATCAAAATTGGGTGCAGTTTGCTTTTTTTGAGATTATAACCTCACTGGTACTTTTACCAAAAGAAAGACAAGAGTCTAAATTGTGTATAGAGTACCTACTATGATTTGATAAGTTCAGAAACTAAATTGTATTATAACCTAAAAGAAATAGATGTGCATTTTTATCTACAGTTAATCTCGAAGCAACAAAATAATGTTCATTTTGTAGATAGCATTTTAAGCATTTAGAAAAAATATTGAGCAGTGCTTTTAAAATTCTCATGAGAACAATAAATCATAGTGAATTCGTTTTGGGGGACATCAGTATCATTAAAGAACTGCAAAGATAGAATCTTCTATCTTGCAGAAGAGATAATGTGTGGAATAAAATAGATACCTGTCTTAATGAATATTAGTCAAATTAGCTTTGTGTAATTATAAAAATCTTCTTAAGTGTCTTTTTCCTTTGACCCTAGTTTTCTAGTACTACACACTTTCCTAAGTCGATAATCTTGCCTTCCTAATGATGAGAAGATTATTATGCACTTACATCATTCCTTTCATCTGAACATCTTAAAGTCAATCTAATTATCCCATTTTACAGATGGAGAATCAAACTTTTAAAGTTTAAATGACTTGCCCAAGATCAGAGAGTCAGTGACATCCAGCTGAAGAATCAAGAATGTCTGGAAATCTGTCGCAGTAAGGTCCAAACACAAGACATGGCTATCATTCTGATAATCTTGAATTTCATGTACTATACTTAATAGAGCAAAATGGGCCATTGTGTTAGATAAACTGCTGTGCACATATAATCAGTATTCATTCACAAGAATTGTTTGGTTGTCAGTGCAATGCTGTTCTGTTTACATCTGCTGGAACCACAGCTGTAACATATGTGTGAAAAAAAAGCTTGCGTGATAAAGCTTGAAGCTATATCTCAGAGGACTACAGACCCAGTATTATTTAGGTGGACAGAAAAGTAGAGACAGAAACATAGTTTTTCAGGGCTGAAATGCCCCCACTCTACCTCCTAGAAATTCTTTGTAATCTCAGGTTAAAGTGGGTCGAAATCTAATTGACAACTGTGTTTTCCTTTCTTCTGTTAGGAGAATTCTCTACATGTTTATATTAACTCAGATCTATGGCTCTTTGGTGGCAATTTATCATATCCTTCATTACATTTATTGTGAAATATTTCAATATTAATTTTAAAGAACTAAAAATACACAATTGGGTGGGTAAAAATATTGATTATGCCAATAAAGCCCACATATAGGTAGCTTTTCAGTAATTTTCAGTAATATTACTATTAAATCCTAAAAGACTGCCAATTGCTCTTGACTCCTATGCCATATTTCAGTTTACTTGTATTTCTGCTTTACCATTGGGGGTTTCACAGTAGGATGTAATGGGGTTAATGTGCCAATTATTTTTCTACTATCTTTCCACCCCTTACTACCCTTCAATACTGCTATGTGATGCTGGGGCCAAGAGTTTGCAAATTGCATTTCTTCGGTTCTATTATTAAGAGACAGAAAAGTGGAGGATGGCAGAAAGAAAGGAGAAACCGTTGTTCTTCCTCTGTTTTCCTCCCTTCCTCCCTCCTCTCTCTCTCTCTTTATTCTGCCAATATTTTTGCAAGTGGTTGAATTTCATAATCCTAATTTTTGAAGCAGTGTCTCCTCTTCCTTGGCCTCATGCTCAAGATGCTCTTGTACAAAGTGGCCATGGCAGGAATTCAGGTTGTACATAGGGATGCTAACATAGACTTTCTGCTACTGATTTGGTTACGGTCCCTGTTCAGGGACTGACTAGCCCAGCACAAAAGTCAACATAGAGTCCTCTGTGTAGCCCCAATCCCAGAGGGATCAGTTTGCCTGATCGAGGTTGTTTCATTAGTTCTCTTTACATCCTGGAAATGGCCACACTTTGATGTAACTTGAATAAAAACGTGTTCTGGATGAGGATTTGCTGTTCCTGACCACAGTTTTGCTGATATTCCATTATCTATTGAGTGCTAAAATGTCTTATTTAATATCATAGTATCTCACCCTAAATTACTTCAGACTGAGGAATTTCTTTTATATTAAACTATAGCAGCAAGCTATAGAGAAAAAAAGAATGGAAAGGAGAGAGACAAAAGAATGCAAAGGAAGAATTTACCATATACTAAAAAAATACTACATATAAAAAATTTCTATCAAAGTAAGGAGGAAAATACTCATTACCATTACTATTCTCATTTATGGTATTTGTAAACTTCTTTTCTCCACTCCCCATATTTCATGGTCCCTTTACTGTTTGTTGACTCAAAACTTCATCTTTGAAAAGTCTGTGCTATACATATTCCTACCTGTATTTCTACCTGTTATTGATGTTTTACATTAAATTTTACCATGGGACATTGGAGTGCTTAGAGGTGCCCACAACGATTTGTATTCAGATATAGTTCTCCCTGTCTTCATTATGTAGAAGCAACACAATTTACTGTTAATAGTCAGAACCAATAATCAAATTCAGTACATTAATAACCTTTTTGCCCTTGGTTCACTAATACCAAGAGCCTAAAGTTTCCTGTTTAATGGAACTGCAATTGTATTTCCTGGTGGAAATATACTACTCTTGGGAACTAAGACTTATAAACCAAATAGAGCTGTAAATTGCAAGAATGAAAAGGACAGAATTCATTAGCAGATAATTAAGATTAATAGTGGAAAGAGTTACTCCCAGTATTTATTCTTTGATTCCAGACATGTGAATCTTAGGTATGAGAGAAATTCATTCTTTGGCTACTGATACAGAGTGTGGACCACATCCTGGAGAACATTATCCTAGCTCTGCAAGGTGTTGTCATCTGTTGGGTGCTGAAACTCATTATTCAAGTTGCCATTTTATCATCCTGTCAGGTTAGCTGCTTCAGGGCAATGGGAAATGTGGCAAGACCAGTAGATTCCTTGAACACGAGCCCATTGCCACACTTCATTTGCTATAAAATGAGTTCCCTGTGGAGAATCAGTGCTGAGAGGAATACCCAGATGGTGAATAAAGCATTCTGTAAGTCCACAGTGGTGATCTTGGCAAAAGCATTGTAGGCAGAGAAGGCAAATCTGTATCCACAGAAAGTATCTATCCCAGTGAGAACAAAGTTCTATTCCTTCTATGAGGGAAGTGTCCAGATGTAATCAGCCAACACAAGGTAAGCAGCTTGAGTATCTCTACCGTGTGGGACTGCTGCGATATGGGGTCTTGGGGCTGGTCTCTGCCGTTGGCCAGGCAGACACCCGGCAGTGGTTAGAGCTCTGATAATAGAAAGGTCGGATATCTGAGCCTGTGTGTAGCCTCTCATCCACCCTTGTCACCGTGGGCTCTGTTTTTCATAATCCTTTGGGCAAAAACATGGTCAGATGGGAAAGAGAGGTGACTGATGGTCAAATAGGCTTTCCTCTTCTAAAGTTGCTTTTTGATGAGCCTTCAGGTGGGACATAAATATCTTTCTACACTGTGATCAGTCAGAGAAATCTATGATCATATCTTTCCCTCAGAATTCTCCTCACACAATTTTCCAGTTGTGTTTCCTCTAAGTTTCTGAACACTCAGCCATTGCTCAAGAATCAGTGTAGCTCTACATCTTCTGCTGTCTCTCCTTTCAAACAGCCAGGCATACCACTTGAAGTTCTGCTGATTGGTGGATTTTCTTTCACCATTCTCCTACAAAATGTAGCTCTGTGATCATCCACTTTAAGGTAGGACCAGTGTATCATGCAGAGCCATCTGTAAAATAGGCCAGATATTTCTGTCTTTTGTCACTTGGTTATACATACTTCTCCTTAAAGTCACAGTTAAGAGTTGAACTAGAAGAAGCCATTTGGTAGGTAGAGACTATGAAAATTCAAGCCACTTGCTCATGTAGTTTTTTGTACTTTGGGGCTTTTTCTCAAATTTCAGTATTCTATAGAACACTTCTACTTGGTGATGGGGTGCTTGCTCAGATAGCTGAGTTTGTAAGGGGAAGTTTTTGAGTCTGTAAGATAACAAACTAGAGACAATGTTGAATTTGAAAGGGGAAACTAAGATTGCACTGTTCCTTGGTAGCCCACAGCCAGGTGTTGAGTTTTTACTAAATCTTAGTAGAAATCAGAAGCTGTTTCTCAAAGGAAAATAAGTATGTGCATAGCATAACTTTGCTCCAAAATCCTAAATTTTGGAACTGTGATCACCTGTAGGGGCATGCTGATGGCTGAATACCTTATCACTATCTGCACCAAATATACTGTCAGATCTAGTAGATTATAATGGGATTTAGAGGCATGTAATGGAGAAGGCAATGGCAACCCACTCCAGTACGCTTGCCTGGAGAATCTCATGGATGGAGGAGCCTGGTAGGCTGCAGTCCATGGGGTCACTACCAGTCAGATACGACTGAGTGACTTCACATTCACGTTTCACTTTCATGCATTGGAGAAGGAAATGGCAACCTACTCCAGTATTCTTGCCTGGGGGAGCCTGGTGGGCTGCTGTCTATGAGGTCGCACAGAGTTGGACACAACTGAAGTGACTTAGCAGCAGCAGCAGCAGCAGCAGCAGAGGCATGTAAAAATATCTAAACTAGCCTTGCAGAAAGTCACATGAAAAAAGACAAAGAGAAAGAGAGAAAAAAGGGTGAGAGATGTTAGTTTTCCATACATTTCAAAGTACCAGACATGTAATGAATCCATCTTAGGAGGTCTTATCCCCAGCTATCAACTGACTGTAACCTCATAAGTGGCCTCAGCTAATACTGTGTGGAACTGAAGAACTCCCCAGAGGAACCCTACCTAAAATTCCTAATTTACAGAATTATGAGAAAATAAATGTCATTGTTTCAATCTACTAAGTGATATTGCAAAACTAAAGACCTTTTGTTAAGATGTTTTTGGTATGTTGATGTATCTCATAGCCATATAACAAACCCTTCATAAAAATTTTTACTCATATGGTGTCAACCAAACCCTGGCTTCTCTTAATTAGTCTACTTATAAATAATCTCACCCATTGTGCATTATGGGCTTCCCAGGTTGTGCCAGTGGTAAAGAACCTACCTGCTAATGCAGGAGGTGTAAGAGACACAGGTTCAATCCCTGGGCCAGAAAGATTCCCTGGAAAAGGAAATGGCAACCCACCCAGTATCCTTACCTGGAAGATCCCATGGACAGAGGACCCTGGCAAGCTACAGTCCAAAGGGTCACCAGGAGTCAGACACAACTAAATGTCTAAGCATGAGTGCATACACACATTCTGATTATCTATATTTTAATTGATTGCTTACAAGTGATGTTTAGGATGTTTTCTATTAAAAAATCTATTTCAGTGAATATTGATAACATGCACACATACATGTGCAAATATATAGATATGTGTCTGCATTTTCTAATTACCATCTCAGGATATATTTCAACAGAGGACATTAGTGGTTACATACATTTAAATGTTAACATCTGTTAGCAAATTCCTTGTGCCAATATACATCCCATGAAAATTTCTTGAAAATGGTGTTACCTTAGAGTAGGACATGTATTTCAAAGGCTATTAAAATGGAAGACTTTTTAAATCTTTTAAGAACTGAATTTTTTGCTCAGCTTCCTATTTTCTTTTAAATTAAAAATTTCTTTTAAATTTGGAAGACAATAAGTACTTTTATTCTCTAAATGGTCTTGATATGTAGCTCTAACTAGAATAATCAGCATGTTTCTGGCGTTTGATTTTTTGTTTTTTTCTTTTTTTGGCACTCTATACAGATTAACAAAACTGTTTTGAAAAATATAATTGCTAAGTTTCTTTTCTGGGAGAAGGAATTTTACTCCGATTTTCTGGTAAATACCTGAAGCTTATCCATCTATTCCACATCATTTAATAATACTCAGAGGCACTCTTATCCATAGATATGATGGAATTGGATTTCTAAGTCAGCAATAGGCGACTTTTGAGATAAACTTCTTTCCCTAGAGATGAAACCTGAAAAAAAGCCTACAATTGTAAAGGTGTCTACTTTTTGTGGAAGAAAATAAGTGTATCCAGAAAATAAAACCAAAAAGAAGAAGTACCCTAAAACTGTCAAAAATGAGTAACAAAGAAGATTAAGAAAAAAGTCACCTTTTAAACTAATGCACAGTGTTTGCATAATAAAAACAGTGAATTTAACTGAAATGGTACAGATTGAAGTGAACATATTTTCTTGGACAAATGTAAAGAATGCAAGTTTTTCAAATTCATGATTATTGTATTTTTGACTAGTTCATCTTGTTAAAATCTTTACTTTTTTCCTGCTCTTATGATTTCACAGAACTGAAATAATATTCTACAACCACTAGTCACTTATATAAGAGAGTTTTGGCTACTTTTAGCTTAAAAGACTCTTGTTCTAACAGCAATACTTTATATTGGCAAAAATGGATCCATCTTCCAGTGGTCTTGGCAAACTGCTAAAGTCTTAATTTCCTCAGCTTTTTCTTGCTGAAGCTCCATCTTCTCAGAATCCAAACATCTCTCTGTACATCAAGAAGAGATGACCAAGACTGGTACTTGAGTGGTGAGATCACATGGGCCTCCACATTGCCATTTCAGACAATGCTAATTATTTGTTTAGATCAGTTTTCAGCTGTCCCTCAAAGTGGCACATGTTTTGAAGTACTTAAACCCAAGCACAGATGACTGCAAAATGCTTCGATGAGTACATGGAGAGAAAGAGGCAGAAAGCAAGACAACTGTGGCAAGGGGTACATGGTTTCCTGTTTCTTTTCCCCCTCTGTCATTATCCTTTTTGATAACTTGGCTTCCTCTCGTTTACATTGTTTCACTTCTCTTTCTCCCAATTTTATTTGAATCTCTAGTTTCCACTCTGCTTAAACTTTCAATTCCAGAGCTTATAAGAAATCAGTATTTGCAATGCTACATTAATTTTTCTCAAGAGAGGAATCTGATTGGGCTAACTTCCAAAGTAGAAACTTCCCTATTGCTGAAAGAATTCAAGCAGAGACAGGTTGGTCATCAGTCAATGTAGCAGAGAGAGTTCTAGTTTGGGCATAGAAGATGAACCGGATGACCCCTAATTCCTTTCAGCTCTAGGATTCAAGTAATATATCTTTGCTTAAAACCCTCTCCCTAGAAAATATCTTCCAAAGTAAACATCTATATTATTATTTTTTCTTCAATCTCTGTCACAAGATTTGCTATTGTCATCAGTGAAAAATGATGTAGAACATTCCAGAAAATTCAGTTCCTCAAAATGCCAGATGTTATAGAATTAATCATATATAAATATACATAAATATGTATGTATTTATGTATGTATAGTAAGAGACATGCATGCTCAATGGTACTGGATAAATTCTTTCAAAGAAAGAGCTTTTTAGTGTGAAACATTTCATTATACATTAGTAAAATTCTACGTGTAGTCCACAGGTAAAAACTAGGCAATTTGGCACTCTGTCTTTGTGTGGCTGCTCTCATAAATTTGAGCTGGGTGCTTAGTCCATGTGGGTATCATTGCTAAGGAAACCATTCCCTTGGTATCCAGTGTGTTTGGCAAGCTTTGTCTAGCTTTCATATCTGACTTACAGAGACTATATATTTCAGATAGGACTAACATGGTATATTTAAAAAAAAGAACTCAAACCCCTAATATGTTCACTTTCAATTAACTCAAGCTTCTATCTCTTTACATACAATGAACACAAATTGATTAGACTTGATCTGTTTTGTTTCAGAGAAAAGCAATTCTACTATTTTTATTCCACTCTCTGTCTCTAGAGGTAAGTGAATGATATCAAGCAGCATGCCATTTTCTCCGGGGAAAAAAAAGAGCACCTTCTTTAGAATATCACTTTCTTTCTTTCTAATCCAAGATTTTGGAAACTGCCTCTATAAAGCAGTAGCAGTAAAATGTCTCTTCAAAAAGCTATTGTATGTCATGTTTATTCTTATTTTTCAGTGAGGGTTAATTCTTAAACAATAAATTACAGAGGCCTTAAAAACTTCAGGTTGATGTATTTGACAATTGTGTTTGATAATTGTAACTGGCACCCAAATAAGATACAGTACCTTTCCTTCATTCTAGGGTATTCCTTCATGACTCTCCTAAACAGTTCATTCCTGTTTTTCCTTTGGATTATATCACTGAAGATTAATTTTGCTTATTCTTATATATCATATAAATTCAATCATTCAGTATGTATTATTCTACTTCTGGTTTCTTTCACTCATTTTTTTTTTTTTTTTTTACTTATTGTTTTTAATTTTTATTTAATGAGTTTTGGTTGTGCTGGGTCTTTGTTGCTGTGTGGGGCTTTTCTCTTGTTGCCAAGCGTGGGCGCTAGAGCACAGGCTCAGGAGTTGTGGCTTAGCTGCTCTGCGGCACGTGGAATCTTCCCAAATAAGGGATCAAACCTGTGTCAGCTAAACCTGTGCCTGCATTGGCAGGCAAATTCTTAACCACTGAGCTACCAGGGAAGCCCCCACTCACTTTTTTTTTAAACTTTTTATTTTATATTGTAGTATAGTTGATTCCAATATAAAATAAAAATTTTGTTTTTTTTTTAAAAAAAACATATATTGGAGTATAGCTGATTATCATAGAAAAAGCAAAAAAACAAACAAATTCCAAAAAAAAGAAATCAATCTACTTCTGCTTCATTGCCTACAATAAAGCCTTTGACTGTGTGGATCACAACAAACTGTGGAATATTGTTAATGAGATGGGAATACCAGACTGCATTACCTGCCTCCTGAGAAACCTGTATGCAGGTCAAGAAGCAACAGTTAGAACTGGACATGGAAGAACAGACTGGTTCACAATTAGGAGAGGAGGATTGTCATCCTGGTTATTTAACTTATAGGCAGAGTACCTCATGCAAATTGCCAAGCTGGATGAACCACAAGCTGGAACCAAGGTTGTCAGGAGAAATGTCAACAACCTCAGATATGCAGATGATACCACTTAAATGGCAAAAAGTGAAGAGGAACTAAAGACTCTCTTGATGAAGGTGAAAGAAGAGAGTGAAAAGGCTGATTTAAAACTCATTATTCAGAAAACTAAGATCATGGCATCCGGTCCTATAAATTCATGGCAAGTAATGGGAAAATGTGGAAACAGTGTCAGATTTCATTCTCTTTGGCTCCAAAGCCAATGCAGATGGTGACTGCAGCCACAAAATTAAAAGACACTTGCTCCTTGGAAGAATATCTATGACAAATTTAGACAGTGTATTAAAAGGCAGAGACATCAGTTTGCCAACAAAGGTCTGTCTAGTCAAAGATAGGATTTTTCCAGTAGTCATGTATGGATGTGAGAGGTGGACTATAAAGAAAACTGAGTGCTGAAGAATTGATGCTTCTGAACTGTGGTGTTGGAGAAGACACTTAAGAGTCTCTTGGACAGCAAGGAAATTAGCCCTGAATATTTATTGGAAGAACTGGTGCTGAAGCTAGAGCATCCATCCTCTGGCCACCTGATGTGAAAAGCTGACTCATTGGAAAAGGCTCCAATGCTGGGAAAGATTAAAGGCAAGAGGAGTAGGGGGCAACAGAGGATGAGATGTTTGAATGGCATCACTGACTCAATGGACATGAGTTTGAGCAAACTCTGGGAGATAGTGAAGAGCAGGGAAGCCTGGCATGCTGCAGTTCATGAAGTTGTAAATGATTGGATATGACCTAGTGACTGAACAACAATAAGTGATTGGCAATGTTGTGATAGTTTCATGTCAGTAGCAAAAAGACTCAACCCTACTTTTGCATGTATCCATTCTCCCCCAGACTCTCCTCCTGTCCATGATGGGAGATTCATCTATGTTGTTGTATATATCAATAGTACATTTTTTTATATTGCTTAGTAATCTTCCACATGACAGAGTATTATCCACTTTTCCTGTAGATGGACATTTGGGTCTTTCTAGCTACTGACTGTTCTGAATGAGGCTGCCTTGGCATTCTTGCACAAATTTTTGGACTTATTATTTCAATTTTTGGGGGGTATTAACATGGAAGTTATTTTGGTAGTTTATATACGAGTGTATACTTAATTTTATAAAAAACTGCCTAACAGCTCTCCAAGTGATTTTACAAAGCTTGACTTCCATGAGCAGTGTAGGGGAGTTTTAGTTGTTTCACATTCTCACCAGCCTTTGGTACTGCCAGCTTTTTTGACCTTTGCTTTTCTAATGAGTAAGCAATGGTTTCTCACTTTAATTTCACTATGTATTTTCCTTATAACAAATAATGGTGAGTAGCATTTTATTTGCTTTTTAATTATACATAAATCTGTTGTAAAGCATCTGGTTTTTTGCCTATCTTTTATTGAATTGTTTCTCTTTTGTTCTTGACTTAAAGTAATTCTTTTTATAGTTTTAAAATGTGTTCTTTTTCAGAAAAAAGTTCTGTCATTTTCTCCCAAGCTAGGACTTGATTATTAATTTTCATTATGGTGTCTCTACTGATTAATTTTGTATGTCAACTTGAATAGACTACAGTCAATCACTAATCTAAGTGTTTATGTTTGTGAATAAAAATATTTTCCTGTGTATACCTGTGTAGTAATAAATAGGTATGGTAAACATCTATAATTAGCTAACTTTAAGTAAAGAAGATTATCCTGGATAATGTGGGTAGGTCTCATCCCATCAGTTGAAGACTTTAAAAGTGAAAACTGAGATTTCCTGGAGAAGAAATTCTGCCTCAAGATTGCAACATAGAAACCTCACCTGAGTTTCCAGTTTGCCCTACAAATTTTTAAGGTTTTCTGTATTTAAAAATTTTTATAGTCAGTGCTTTTGTGACTTCTTTAACGTATCTTTGCCTAACTCATGTTTGTAAAAATGCTCTATATTTATTCTAAAAGATTATCATTCAAGCTCAGCAGTGCTATTTAGTTTTTAGTCATGTACATATTTTATTAGATTTTTTAAGTATTTGAATTTTTTATATGCCTGTTTTAATAGTCTTTGAAAAAAAGATATTCCCTAACTGTCCATTACTAATATATGTAAATATAGTTCATTTATTATATAGTAATCTTGTATTATGGGACCTTGCCAAATTTTGTACTAGTTTTCTCTAGTTGCTGAAACAAAATACACTTAGTATTTGAAAACTATAAATTTATTCTTTTAGCTTTGGGATTAGAGGTCTTTCTTAATATGGGCTGTCTGAGTTGCTTCTAGAAGCTCTAGGGGATGATCTTTTTACTTTCTTTTTCTATTTTGTAAAGGCCACCATTCTTTGATCTGTATTCCGTGGCCGCCCTGTCTCCCATCTTAACACTTTATTGACTGGGAGTTATATTGATACATCTTTTGTTACCTGATCATTATTGACCAGAGATGTATCAGTATGTTTTTAGAAAGAGATACAATTAACATCACCGTGAGTGAGAGGTTGTGAGAGCTTAAAATTGATCAAAGGTTCATTATACCACTTTGACTGTCATTAACATCCACATTTTGCTTCATTAGTTTTTTGTTCCAATCTTGTGTATATATTAAAAATGTAAAATTTTTAAAATTGATGCACCACAAACTTTTCAGTGAAGAAATATTTTTTTTGTGAATTTTATGCAGATACTTTTCCTGATTGTCTGAGGGACACATATGCTAGTGTCTCAGAAAATGATAGGTCTTCAGAATATAGCTCTGATTCAGATGATATGAGACCAACAAAGACAAAAGACTTTAGTGATTGATTCTAATAAGAAAAATGAAAAAATGCTGGAGAATGATCCTTTGCTTCTACAAAACAGTGGATTGAAGACAATACTTTGTAAAAGTTTAAGAGACTTTACAGGTGTATCAGGTGCAACTACTGAATGTAACAGCCCACAAAGTATTAGTGAAATAACAGAATTAATTTTTGATCAGACAAAATAAAAATCACAGTGCCTAGGCATTAGTTTCTGCATAAATTCCCAAGGAAATAATGAATTAAAAGCCAGAAACATAGCATCTTTCAATCTCTTTTTTCCCTCTGCTTTCTTCTAGTAATTTTGTACAACTTTGACTCTCTTCCTTTGTTTATAGTTCCCTGTGATTATATTGCAGCCATAAAATAATCCAGGAAAATTTCCCCATCTCAAGATTTTTACTTAATCACACATGTAAAGCTTTTTTTTTTTTTCCACTCCACAAGCCAACATTCATAGGTTTGGGGAATTAAGATGTTGGGTGTGTTTGTTGAGAGTCATTATACTCTACCATATTAGCTTTCTTCTTATTTCTTGGTATGAAATGTATTTAGTTTCCTCTTTTGGTTGACCTATTTATTTTTTCTGTTTCTTTCAGAATTTTGATGGGTGCCTAAGTGTGATTCTCTTTAAATTTATCTGGCTTAGTGTTGACTTTGCTTTTTTGGACCCTAGGGTTGATGTCCTTTATTACTAAAAATTCTCAGTAATTTCTTTCTCAGTAAAATAGTCTCCATTTTCTCTTTTCTTTTTAGCTAGGATTTCAATCATTCATATGTTAAATCATTTAATATTTTAATATTGTTCCACAGATCTTGTACACTTAGTTCTGCTTTTACATTTATATTTTCCTTTTCTATTGCTGTTTGAATAATTTCTCCTGATGTTCAATTTCAGTGATTATTTTCACTGTTGTTTCTAGTCTTGTGTTAAGACTAGAATATTTTTTTTTATTTCTGATAGGTGGCTGAGTCACTAAGTTGTGTCCAACTCTTGCAGCCAAATGGACTGTAGCCTGCCTGGCTCCTCTGTCCATGAGATTCTCTAGGCAAGAATACAGGAGTGGCTTGACATTTTCTTCTCCAGGGGATCTTCCTAACCCAGAGACTGAACCCAGGTCTCTTGCACTGCAAGCAGATTCTTTACTAACTGAATTACCAGAGAAGCCTTATTTCTGATAATGTCCTTTATATTTCTATTTGATTCTTCTGTGTTTTTTTCTCTCTGCTCAAAGCCCCAAATGTTTATGCTTATTGTCTACCTTTCCCCCATTGTTCTTTAACATACTGAAATATACAAACATAAGATTTAAAATCGCTGTTTCATAATTCCAACATCTGTTCTATTTTTAAATTTACTTCTATTCTGTCCTTTGCTAATTTTAGGTGATATTTTCTTGATTTGTGTCTCATGACTTTAATTATATGCTTCACATTGCGTATAAAAGAATACTAGATGCTGAAGTAAATAATGTCTATTTCCCAGAAAAAGACATGTTGCCTTCTGTCAGTCTGCTAGTGTATCCAGTATTTTCAATCTAATCAGGTAACTGAGTTGGATTTAGGCTTTGCTACAACTTTAGTTAATAGCAAATCACCACTTGCTTCAACTGATTGAGAAACTCCAGAGATTTCTTTATGCTTTAGAGTCCTCCTGCTCGCTTTTCAAATTGTGGGTGATCTCTGTCTCCTTTATATTCAGCTGCTTGCTTTGTTAGTCACTGGTGAGTTCTTTCTTCCCTCCAGTTTTGCTCTTGGGGCTTCTGTACCTTGGGAGTACTCTCTCTGCTCAGCTTTCCTGTACTAACCTCTGGACAACCTCTGCATTGAACTGGGTCAAAGTTCAAAGTGTCTTGGAGGAATTTTTTGCTGTTGTTCTTTGACCTTTTCATGAATCTTTTGTAGTCAGTGACTTCTCTTGATAAAGCTTCTGAGTGTGTCCCAGAGGGATTTCCCTCTGCTCTCCTCTGCAACCTTCACTGAGGTACACTAGGGGAAGGCCCTACAAATTCCAAAGGGAAGTCTTTCAGAATTCTTGCCCTGCCCCAGCCTTTGGCATATTAGATCTTTGCGTTTGGAGAAGTGTCTTGGGAAAGAATTGGCAAGTAGATGCAGACTCACTCCTTGACTTTTAACAATTCTAATCCATAGCACCAGTCCACATGTGGTCACTGCAAGTTTGTAAAAAATTTGGCTGAAAGCAGCTGTGCTTTTCTTCCAGAAAATTCACCATTCAGTAGGCTTTTTATTTTTCTTTATTCAGCTTTCACATTGGTTTAAAATCTATGATTTTGTCATTTAACTGGTCTTTTGTTAGGTTGGAAAGATTGCAGTCTATAACTTTCTATATCCTAACCTAAGTTGAAAGTTCTTTCTTGGTCCCTTTTTAATGTCATTATAAAAAGCAGACTAGTCATTTGAGATGGTAAGTGACCATGATAATTACAGTATACTTTTATTCCTTCTTTCCACTTCTTAGCTGTAGATATAAAGAGTTTTCAAGTTCAAATAACAGATAATTAGGTGATTATATGCTATCTATAATTCATGTACATTTATTTGTGAATGTTCAGCATGTAAAAGTATGTTTCGGTATGGTACTACAAATCGAAAAATATTCAAAATATTAAAAAATGCACCTAATGAGCATAGAATAATTCCTAAGAAAACAAAATAAGCTGTCATGATATGTTTGTCCCCAGTGATTCTTGCACATTATCAGATGTTGTCACCTCTGCTATAGTGCACAGCATATGAATAAGTTATTCTTGGTTGAATAACTGCAACTGCTTTCTTATGAACAGTCTCACTAGTGAAATAAGATGTCATAACTACTCAAGAATTTTCCTCTCTGAGGAACATCTTCTCAGATTAAGGAATTAAGGAATACAGAGAACATAGGTTGAAGCTATATGAGTAATAAGAACACTTAAAATCTGTGATTTTTTAATGGAAACAAAAAAGGCAACAAAGTGATAGTGTTACAAATGGAAAAGTTAGAGAAACAGAAAGAAAGTTTGGGTCACAAACAGACACTGTGCTAGCACACGGGAATCCAAAGAAGTGATAAGTATCAAGCTAAGTAAAAAGCTGCAGAGCTTTGCATATGTAGAATATGGGTCATTTTTCATGAGCAGAGTTTCTGGGAGATTGGATATAATCTACTTCTAAGGAAAAGGACTAAAATTTGGAAGAGCAAATGGCATAAGCCAGAGAGCAAAAACTGTGTTTTCAATCAGAGAATATGCTCGAATCAAAAAAGATGCTGAAGACCTTTAACTATAGCAGTGGTAGCAGGACCTCGATACTACTTAACACATAAAACAAATTATAACGATGTCAGTAAGATTACCCCACTAGTAATGGTGCTATATAAAAACTCATAAAAATAAAATGCATGACTACGATAATCTTATTAAAACAACTACGGTTTTCTCTTAAATAAACATATAACCCAGACTTGGAGGATACACTATTTGATGATTAAGCTCAAGATACATGCCTTCTAGCCATTTGAGACTGAAGAAGAAAGCAATAGAAGAATTTCTTCCTTTACCTTGGGTATGGGGTTGTAATGACCTCAACTAAGGAGTAGAAGGAGTCAAGGAGAGCAGGGTTATGATGGAAAAACAAACCTCTTTTTGATAGTTTTTTTCTAAAAATAAGAAGGAATGATTCTTTTACTGAAAACCATAAACACACATACCCAGAAACCAATAGAATTATTTAAATGTGTGAAGAAGAAAAGTTTTATTTTCAAGGAATTATACAGTAAAGGACTGCATAATTACAAAGCACTACAAATCTAAATCATTTACTGAGTATTTAATCTCATTTCTTTCATTCTCTGCCCTTTTCTGATTTGCTATTGGTGTAGAAAATTTGATGCTTTAAGATAAAGATATTTCAGGGCTTGTAGCAGGGAAAGCAAGCAAAAATAAATACACATGATAGTCACTTGCAAGCATAGCCCAAAGATATTACATAATAATTGTATTAATTTGCATTTGTAGAGGATGTTAGAGTTTTGAGGAAAGCCATTAACACTGTACCTCTTCCCTACCCAACTTTGGAACCATATAAAAATAAATACAGAAAGCAATGAGATGGAAGGAGTAGTAGAAAAAAAAAATATATATATATATATATTATACATATATAAATATAAATATATTTATAATATATAAATATATATATAAAACAAATATATATATATACACACACACATATATATCTCCCATAAATGGCCACTTTAAAAAAATAATAACCAAACAAACAAAAGATTGAGCAGAACACAGTCACTTCTTTCATTTAGAACCCAATGAGGTAAATAGATGAGGGAGTGGAAGAGAAACTAGCTTTCTTATTATAGCAGAAATTCCTTCTCATGGAAATATGGAAGTTCACATGAACATAGGTCATTTAGCACTGAGAACATGAGCAAAAATTTATCATAAGTTAAACATGAAGAAATTGAGGTCAAAAGACACAGAATAATTGGTCAAATTAAAAGAGCTGGTAAGATATAAAACTTAGCTTTAGGCGAGGGTATTCTCCTCCTGTCTTTTGAAAAATAGTAGCTTTGACTTATCTACAAGAAGACTAATGTGTCCTGATGGCTCTAAGTACAGTTTACAAAATATTCTTAATTCTCAATTTTGAAAGTGATGCTTTGCTTCTATCTTCCAAACACTTTTCTTTTTTTTTGTCTTTTTGGGTGCCTTTTCATTTTATACTCTGCATCACATGAGATGTAATATGAAAATCACAAATTGGAAAATATTTGCCTTGAGTTATCTGATGCCAATGAACAAAGGATCTTTGCCTATTTTGGTAACTCTATCTAGTGAGGTCATGGTGTAGTGGAGTAGAAAACATGAATTCTTTGCAGGTTCCTTAGCTATTCCTACGTCAGTTAGATTAGCTATACTTTCACAAGCTTTTCCAGGCAGGTACCTGGACCTCTTAAGAATTAACGGTGTTGGAGAGCAGATCACATGCATCCTGTGAGTAGTCTCTCAAAAGAGGAATGCATATTCTAAACTACTCTGGTTTACTGCTTTATCAAGTTCACCATGAGCTAAATTCCACCTCTTCCTTGATGGAAATGAGTGAAAGAGCCATACAAGGCCAGAAATTTTATAGGATGACTTTCTCAACTAGGAAGGAATCACCAGTTATGCCTGAGGAAGCATAGCTCTGATCACACAATGTTCCTACACAAAGTCAATTTCTGCAGGTTTTTATGTTTCAATGTAGTGCCTTGTTTAATCTAGATTTCCCCCAGTCTGATTTTCTGGGTTTTTAATTACAAGGATCCGTAGGTAAACTCTTTGTTCCTTAAACATTTTCTGTGTTTCCTCATTTAGTGACGGTGCTTTATACTTTCTTTTTCTTTCTTTCTTAATTTTTGGCTGTGCTGGGTCTTCATTGCTGCGCAGGCTTTTCTCTTGTTGCAGTGCACGGGCTTCTCATTGTGGTGACTTCTCTTGCTGTGGAGCATGCTGTGGATGCAGAGGCTTCAGTAACTGTAGCAGGTGGTCTCCATAGTTGTGGCTCCTGGGCTGTACAGCCCAGGTTCAATAGTTGCGGTGCATGGGTTTAGTTGCTCTGTGGCATGTGGGAGCTGCACTGGCAGGTAGATTCTTTACTGCTGAACCACCAGAGCAGCCCTGTGACTGCACTTTCATTAGCAAATATCTATAAGTATCCAACATGTGCCAGATACTGTTTTAGGCAATTGGGATACATCAGTGAACAAAGCATACAAAAATCTTTGCCACTGTGGATTGTATTTTCTAGTAAGATACGGATAATAAACAATACATATTTGAAAAAAGTAAACTTACAGGATTTTAGAAGGTGATATGTGTGCCATAAAAATGGAGCAGGGTAAGCCAAACTGGAAGTATCAAGTGCACGGCAGACAGGGGAAGACATTTTTAAAAGGGTGGACAAGGTAAGATCCTTTGAAAACTTGGTATCTATTATTAGATTCCTAGGGCTTCTGCAACAGTTTACTACAAACAAGGTGGCTTGCAACAGCATAAGTTTGTTTTTCTCAATTCTGGAGGCCAGAAGTCCAATTCAAAGTGTTGCTGGGACTTCACTACACTCCCTTTGAAGTGCCGAGGAGAAAATCTTGCCTTGCCTCTTTCAGCTTCTGGTGGCTCCTGACATTCATTGGCTTGGGAGTACATAATTTCAGTCTCTGTCACAGTCTCATATCATCATATGACATTCTCCTCTGTGTGTTCTCCTTCCTTCTCTGTGTTTCTCCTCTGTGTGTCTCTTACAAGGACACATCACTGGATTTAAGGAATAACCAAATAATCCAGGATTTTCTCTTCTTAAGGACTTTAACATAATTATTTCTACAAAGATTCTTTTTTTTTTCCCCTAGTAAGTATGTATTAATACTTTGGCCACCTAATGTGAAGAGCCAACTCACTGGAAATGACTGATGCTTGGAAAGATTAAAAGGAGAAGGGGTGGCACAGGAGAAGATGGCTAGATAGCATCACCAACTCAATGGACATGAATTTGAGCAAACTCTGGGAGATAGTGGAGGACAGAGGAGCCTGGCATGGGGTTGCAAAGAGTTGGACAAGACTTAGCAACTGAACAACAACAACAACAAGGCATTCATAGGTCCTATGGGTTAGAATGTGGACAAGTATTTTGGGGGGTCCCCATTCAGCCCACTAGAATATCTGAGGTAAGATTTGGAGCAAGTGAGAGAGTTAGCCATATGGTTATCTGGAAAAAGAATGATCCAGATAGAAGAACACTCAGAGTAAAGGCTTTATGGTGTGAGTGTACCTGGGATGTCTGAAGAACAGCAAGTGGGCCAGTATAAGTGGAGTATAGTAAGAATAAGCCAAAGGGACCAAGATGAGGCAAGCAGGGGGATAGGGGAAAAGGCTTCAATATCTTGGAAGTCAAGTGAAGAAAAAGTCCAAAGGAATAGCCAACTCTGTCTACTCACACTGACATGTGAGCTAAGATAAAGTCTGATCAACTTGAAGGTCATGGGTGACTTTGATTAAAGCAGTTTAGTGTAGGATCTAGAAGCCCAGTTGGAGAGAATTCAAGTTATACTCATTCTACAAAGCAGAACACAATGACCAGCTTCCCTCGTTTCACTACTCACACAGTAGTGTATCTAAATATTTTATCACTTATATTTCACACTGTATTGGAGTTATTTATGAGCTTATTTTATTTTCCTAAGCAGATTGTAAATTTATTATGAATATAGCTTACTTTAGATTCATTTCTGTATCCCTCATAGGACTTAATATAATGACATGTACATATTAAATGCGTCTCCATTACTATTCACATAGTAAATGAATGAACCCTAACTATAGTCATATTATCTGAATTTCTTCCTAAAAAAAGAGAGTTCTACAAACCATAGGAAATTTTTTTAAAAAGAAAACTTTTGGACATAAAAGCAAAAAAAAAAAAAAGAGAGATCCTTCATTTTTGTTCTCTCTTGGATTTTGTCTTACTGAAGTCATGACACCAAGTCCATTCTTCCTATTTTTAGTTCAGAGAGAAATAATGGCACATTCCCTGCATAGAATTACAATAATTAATTCTATTACAATAATTTATTGTGCCTAACTGAAACAGTCAAAAACTATTTGTTTATAGTATTATTACTTGTGGTTTGTTGTTGCGTGAAGGTAGAGTGTGATATGAAGGAAGTGATTGGAAATGTATTCACAAAGGATAGTTCTAAACCCACAACAATCCAATCACTATCTGCCAAGCTAGGACAGGCAAGACTATTTCTGGCAAATTCAGTGACAGCCATGTCTATGATGCCCCAAAGACAGAGAACTGGCAATATTCTCTGGGGATACTTAGCTGTTAAATCATAAAATATAAATTATGCTTGACCCTGAATCCTCAGTCATCTTCAATAAAGTAACTAACTCCTGTTTACTGTGTTAATTTTCCTAGTCTATCAGAACAAAAACATTTATTGACAAAGACAATGCTTTTTATTCCTTTGCCGATGTTTGTTTTTTTATCTCACAGGCTAATCTTAATGAAGGCTTCCCTGGTGGCTCAGACTTGAAGAATCTGCCTGCAATGCAGGAGACCTGGGTTCAATCCTTAGATTGGGAAGATCCCCTGGAGAAAGGAATGGTAACCCGCTCCAGTATTCCTGCCTGGAGAGTTCCATGGACAGATCATGGGGTTGCAAAGAGGCGGACATGATTCAGCGACTAACATGAACATGAAGCTTAAAGATGATAGAGAAGATGGCAGGTATTTTCTTCTGCTGGTTTAATTTATCTAAATAATGTCCTAAAACAAAGTCTATCTTTACCTAGGGCAATAGTTGTGAGCAAGTGTTCCTTTGTGTTGGGATGTTTGCACTTTATTTGCATAACTTTGCATCACTCCTCCCTGTGTGCCTAAAATCTACTCTTCCTTGTTCAGGGAAAGCCCAGCCTAGGCTTGCATAATCCCTTTCCCTGCAGGGTCCCAAGTTCAAGTTCCACAATGAGAGCCCAAGAAAAGGAGGGGCCGTTACTTTTGGAAGATTGTGTTTGTCAGATATGGTGTCTTCTCAGTATATTCCAGGGGCTCACTCCTTGTGGTCAGGATGAGCAGACCTACAGCCAAAACAGCAGACTTCTCAAACTTCTTTACAAGCTCCTGTTTGTCGCACAGTAGTAGCAGCTTCTCAAATACCTCTGTGAGCTTCAGAGTCTCCACCCACTGCAGTGCTTCAGATAAAAGTCCTGATGGACTGTTTCTTCCCTCCTCCAGGCACTGGCTTCTAGGACTTCATGTCCCACATTTATATTATTCCCATTTTTTTATATTAAGCTTTTTTTCTCTTCACAATACCTGTAGCCTCTCTCATTTTCTCCCTCTCTTTGTTCTTGCTCTCTTTTCCTGACCAACACACAGAATGATATACTCATTCCATAAACATTTCCTTAGTATCTAAGATGTAACCTCTGATGGGCTCTACTATGAGACTCAGAGCTAGAGACACGGTCCTGCCCTCAAAAAGTTGAAAATCTAGTGGGAAGATGGAAAAGTAAACACACGGTGGAAATGAATATACGGAGGGAGTTTCTTGCAGACTGGAAGGTCAGGCAGTACACTTAGGAGCAGGGACTATCTATGCTAGAACCAGCTGGTTTTCTTATTACCCATTCTTCCATTAGCAGAAATTTGCCTCAATTTTCCTCTACATTTTCAGAGTGAGCCTTTTGAACTATCTTTCTGAATATAATTTAGTCAATATGACTTAAAGGCAAGCATAATAGTTCATAATAGCCAATAATAGCACTTTTCCTAAGACCATTCTGACCACATTAATACCTGAGCATTTAACTTACCTTTGAACAGAGGTTTAAAGAATTCCTGCACAAAACGCCTAAGTGTTTCTTTGCTTGGTTGAATTTCCATCTAAAGAACCCCTGAACCAGGGCTACAATAGAGTTCACTCAATGACTGAGCTCTCCCACCCAGGACTGTATCATCAGCATAAAGATGCACACAACACTCAGAACAGTGCCTTGTCAGCTTATTTACAAAGATCATAAACAACAATGGTCCAAGAATTGATCCCTGAGGAACCCCCGTAATGACATCCATTAAATCTGACATGACACTGTTTAATAACACAAGTGGTGTGTGCCCTCTTAAGTAGCTAGCACACCAATTAATTAAGGATCATGCTGTACCTAGTACATTCCATTTATCCAGCAAAGAAGTATGCACTACCAATTAGGAAATAAAATGATGTTTGAAGCAACACTAAGGTATTTATCTGAAAGAAGATCTCTTCTTGACTTGCACTGTAATCCTGCAATGCACACACCCTCTCCTTTAGTGAGCTGTGACTGCGTTTCATTTTACTATGGAAGGTGAGGCGTGATTTTAACTTGGAAATGACCCTTTGACATCACAGCTAGGATCTTCCCAGTGAAGGCATACTTAGATGTAATTGCAGTAGATGAAGCTTTGAAGTAATAATCTTGCATGCTCGCTTAAATAGTTAATAGAAAAAATCCAGTTCATTGGTACTTCACAGGAACTCATTTCCACATCTTTACACCATTGAGTGAAATCTAAAATGCTGTCCAATGCCAACTTTTCTTGTCAATTTCTTCTTAGTTAAAGAGCTGTAAATAATTAGTGGTAAAATAAGTAAAGGGAAGAAACTATAGAAATTACATTGGCAGTATATAGTACTGGGGGAAAAGGAGAAGGAAAGAGAAAATAATCTTTTGCTTGTATTCAGAAACAGGGAGTTTGATGGTGAGAATAAAGATCCTCTTATCTTGAAAGCTGTGGGAAAGAAAGAGAGGAGGGGAGGAACATGCTTTGGCATCTCCAGCCGCCCGAGATAATGATGATGATAATGCCACATGATTGTACTTAATGATGTTGAATCAATTTATGATGATGATGATGAGTTTTAACTTGAATCATGTAATGCTCCTTTATTAGGAGGAAGATAGGCAGAAGGGCAGAGGAAAGAGAAGAGAAAGGAAAATGAAAAAGGAAGGCAAAGAAAGGAGAAACAAGGCAAGTATAGAGGGGAGGAGAGGTGAATTCACTTAGTATTTGCATTGTCAATACTGGTTAATTTAGTATTATGATCATCAGATTAGCATGATATTTTTTTCAAACCTCTGTGATGCATTTAGTGAAGAAGATATTTTTCTAGAGAATGATTTTCATTACACTTATGAGTAAAAAAAAATAGGAAAAACACAATTAATGTCTTTATCAACTTGCTTTTACTTAGCTGAGTATCTAGAAACAGGGTCAGACTAGAGAATGAAAAGTCTGGCAGAAATGTGGTCAAAATGTTCTCTTTCTTTCAGAGAAGGACACTGAACAGATGACTCTTTGCCCCCTGGGTCAGTTCAAGCTTGGTCAGAGTAAATCCCTTTTCTAATATCAGAAACTTTCCCATCCTTAGACACAGCTGCAGCTGCCTCTTTTGTGGAGGAGAAGGCTCTGTTGAGTGCTTGACATTTGGAAGCTACTTATTTCCTCAAAAACTTCAGCCTTTACAAATGGAAAAGTCAGACGTTTTCTGTAATTACTATCTTGGGCAAGTGTGAATTGGCTATAGATTGCAAAATTTCTTCTGGATTTGGTTGATATTACAGGGATTTTTAAAATAATAGCAAGGGCACTTGTGTGAAAGTATTCTCCACGTTAGGATTTCAAAAGGTTTTAGAACCTTAATTGCATAATTAGAGGCCTCACCCACCATTAAGAATACACCTAATTATCAAACTGCACTAGAAAATTAAGGATCACTATCTTATAATTTCACATAAAGGAAAGCTGAGGTGCGTAGAGGTTGAAAGATTGATATTAGATGTCTCAGCAAACGGCTCTGAAATGAAGGCCCCTGCCAACTGATCACTTGTGATAAATCTGAATTTACAGGAAACCTAAATGGCCATGATATAGTTGCATATTTTAGATCAGTGCTAATCAAAATATGGTCCACAGACCAGCAGCAACTGTGCCACCTGGAAGGCCCTACCCAGACCTGCTGAAATCATAACTTTGGGGATTGGAGCATAGAAATCTGTGTTAATAAAGCATCTCTACAGGTGCTTCTGATGCTTACTAAATATTGAAAGGCTCCAGAACTATTTTAACTCACACACACACACACACACACACACACACACACACACACACACATATATATATATATATATATATATATATATATA
>ML661344.1:20142772-20184360 GCA_007570785.1 Antilocapra americana
ATATATATATATAGATATATATGTCTCCCTTTCTTACTATGTTTTTCTTTGGGTGAATTGTAAATTTTAACACTATTCTTTACTTAGGATTCAACTAGAGTCTGAATTATTTGGGAATTTCATGAAAACAGCTTCAATATAGTCAATTTTTAAGGAAATTATATCTGTTTCTGATGTTTTACAGCTGTATGTGTGTGTGTGTGTGTAAGTGCCCATTTGTACCCACAATCTTTCATTTTATTCATTCGAGATAGGTACTCACTCTCAAAGGTGAGTTCAGTCTTGGTTTTTTCCCCTCACTGGAAATTTCTGATGATAAGCCTCCACATATTTACCAAACTTCAGTCTGCCAGTATCTTCATTATCATCTGCCAGGCCACTTTTCTCTCTTTGATTTAGAAGAATAGGATGATACCCTCCCAGTAACAGTTTATTTTCTTTCCAGCACACCGAAGTACAGTGCTCACATATAGCTGTCTTGCTTCCCTGTCCTCACCAGGAGAAGAAGACAGTAATGTGCCATCTTGCTGGTGCTAACCTTGGGATTAGCTACGATCAGGACCATGCTTTATTAATGATTACCAAATTCAACTGGTCTTGCTCGTGCTCCATAGCATTAGGTACTCCTCTTGTAAAACCTCAGGAACATTTCCTTCTTTTTTTCTTTGTCACACTGATTTTCTAGCGTCTTTCTATTTTTTTAAGCCATTCTCTCCACTAGTATTACTGAATGGATCTGATGCCCTCAGTGGCCAGCAAAAGAAATAAAAAAAAAAAAAAAAAGAAATCACGCCAAGGCTTTTGTGGTGGGTTACCATCCTGTGAGGCCTGTGACCTTTCTTTGCCATTGTCAGGGTCGCTGTGGCACAGTAAGTCCCTCTTTAGAGATTTTCTTTAGTAGGTTTTCAAAGATTCACTCGGTAGACTGAAATTGTCCCTGTTCAATAGAAATTGATTGTGAACACTGATTCTGCGAGGCTAATACAGGAGAGAGACCCCCTGCTGGGAAAGCGATGTCCAACTGGGGGAGGCGTGTTGCCTGCTATGATATCTGATCGTTTTCCTTTCCCTTTTTGATTTCACAGAGGCAAATCCCTAGACTTGTAAGACTGCTTTTAAATTTCTCTGGGCATGGGACCTTTATCAGTTGTTTCACCTTTGCCAGTTTTACATGTATTAGAGTTAACAGTTCTCCTATTTTCAATTAGCATTTCATATGTCCTTTATTCTTTATTTGTTCCTTTGATTTGTGACAGGGAAACTATCAAGTAGTAAATATTTGCATTCTCTTTCTCTTTCACTCTTTAAAGACATAGGCTCTAGAGAAGGCTCTTGCTGAGTAGAATATGAATCTGCTGAGCATGGATAAGAATTCATGTGGGAAAAGTCAAGAAAGGTATGAGGTAGAACTAAAAAGGTGTAAGGAGTGGGTGGATAAACCCGGTGGTAGTTCAAGGGTCCAAGGAGAAGAGCTGGAGTGAAGTGGCTCTGGAAGGTGCAATGGGGGCGGGGAGGAGAGGGCTTGCCAAAAAAAGTTTTGGTGGGAAAGTAAGAAGAGATATTTGCAAACAAAGAGAGATAAACATCAAAGAAAAGGAGACACAGTTCAAGGAGATGCTTAGGAAATCTTGCAATTGAACTTAACTATTCCCTACTCTGTTCTATGAAAATGTTACTCAAATTTTAAGTTGTTCCTTAATGCTTTGGACTCAGGTAAGCCTATTTCTTAAAAAGAATAGAGACTTTTCTTGTATTTGATTTTAAAATTTCTCCTTTAATGGAAACGTATAATTTAAAATAAAAGAATAAGCTATACAAATTGAATGAAATATATAGAAGAATGAAGTATATACAAGTTTGGTTTTAGATGCTTGATCTACAAATGTGCGGTGAATTCATTCTTATTTTACCTTCCTGATGTTTTTCCCAGGAGAATGTTTGTTCCTAGGACATACATACATTTTAGATGGAGAAACATATTCTTAAAAAAAAAAAAAACATTTAATATCCCAAGTCCTACCTACACTAGTCAAATAATTGCAGGCTCTGTGACTCAAAGGAAAGTATAACATCCTTTCTGTCTACGTGAATATACAGACATAGGAATTGTGTAACATTAGTCCTATGAAACTAATATGCATGTGGGGAGCCTAGGAATATCTTCTAATGTTGATGTGAGCTCGGTTGCTTCAGTCATGTCTGGCTCTTTGCGACCCTATGGATTGTAGTCTTCCAGACTCCTCTGACCTTTGAACTTCCTAGGCAAGAGTACTGGAATGGGTTTCCATGCCCGTCTCCAGGGGATCTCCCAACCTGAGGACTGAACTCATGTCCCTTATGTCTCCTGCATTGGCAAGCAGGTTCTTTACCACTAGTGACACCTGGGACGTCCCTATTAATATTGAGAAGAAATTATAATTTTACAGTGCATATGAAAGTTTCCATAAGTGAAAATATGCTGCTGAATATATTCCAATAGTGCAGTGAACACATTAAAATTTGGAAAGAGCAGGATGGATGAGAAGA
This sequence comes from Antilocapra americana, assembly GCA_007570785.1. Taxonomy (NCBI): domain Eukaryota; kingdom Metazoa; phylum Chordata; class Mammalia; order Artiodactyla; family Antilocapridae; genus Antilocapra; species Antilocapra americana. The sequence continues at coordinate 20,145,299 of ML661344.1, forward strand.
ACACTTGATTTCAAAATGAATTTTATAGATTCACTCTTTTGTGTGTAGGTAGTTGATGTGAAAAAATCCACAATTTTGGTAAAACTGTTTACATGAACTATCTAAACTATAGATGTTAAGTTAATACCTAGCCTTGAACTTTGTCCCTAATCTATCATGTTGAAATATAGGGAATCCAGCAATTTTTTTGTTTTTTTGGTCATTTTTGGCAAATGTAAATATTTTTAGACTATATTGATTAAGTTCTTTCCACTACAGGATATCCATACTGTTAAAATCAAATAGTTTGAAATAAATACTGATTAGCTCCTAATATATATATATTTACATTATCGTGTTGGTTTTGCCATACGTTGACATGAATCTGCCATGGGTATACATGTGTTCCCCTTCCAGAAACCCCCTCTCACTTCCCTCCCGATTCCACCTCTCTGGGTCATCCCGGTACACCAGCCCTGAGCACCCTGTATCAAGCATCAAACCTGGGCTGGCGATTCATTTCACATATGATAATTTACATGTTTCAATGCCGTTCTCCTGTATCATCCCACCCTTTCCCTCTCCCATAGAGTCCAAAAGACTGTTCTATACATCTGCGTCTCTTTTGCTGTCTTGCATACAGGGTTATCATTACCATCTTTCTAAATTCCATATATATGTGTTAGTATACTGTATTGTTGTTTTTCCTTCTGGCTTACTCCACTCTTAATATTTTGATATGCTTTACTTGAATTAATTCTTGAGCGTTATATATCTTTATTATAGGGCTATTAAAATTAATAATTTTCTTTTACTTAAACTCAGTGTCAAAGTGACTCTATGATACTTCTTTTTCAATCCTTCCTATCTTCCAGTACGTGCAGCCAGTCTAGCACTAGTGGCAGCCAAAAGCAACATATATTGCTCTATTAGTCACTGCCCATCACTAACTGGAGATTCAGTGGACTAGGTTGAAGGCCTCAGGTCATCTAGATCAAAAGGAAAACAATGATATCATACGGATTGCTTCAATATGCTCGAATCACTTTTGCTATGTGCTGATGAAAGGAGCATTTTATTTCTTCAGGTCTGAAAGTTGTTTGCATTTTAGCTCTGCCTCTCCAGCTTCCTAAATAACCTTGTCAAAGTCATTTAACCTCTTAGTGTTTGTTTTCTCATCTGTAAAATGAGGATAATTATCCTTACCTATCTCATAGGGATGGTGTTCAGATTAACTAATTAATGATTAGAAACTGCTACGAGAGTGCTCAGTATTATCAAGGAAAACCTAAGTATTTTCTGTGCCTTTGGGTAAGAGTGCTACTTAGCAGAAATGACTCCCCAAAAGTGATCGGCTGATGAGCTGCCAGCTCCTTCCCTGAGGAAGGATGACTGTCCCTGGGACCTTGCCCTTCATTGCTGTTTTGCTAGCTGAAGAGCACAGAGGCTGCCTACATAACAAAGAACACAGGGATCAATGATACATTCCCTGACGCTGACACATTTGAAGAGCTGCCAAGTGGTAGCAAGATGTGCCACTTAAACCTGAAGAAGCCATCTTTAACTACCTATTCAGAATGCAAAAATCCCTGTGGGATGTAGTTATAATTGCGGCTTGTAATATACCCTGATGCAAAATGAATTCAGCTGCACATTTTCTTTACAGGTTAAGGAATATTTCATCTTCACGTTTTACCTTTGGCCTGACAGACTCATGGTGTCTGGCAGACTCATCAAGCAATGGACATTGGGCTGCTGTCATCAAACTTTCTATATAGCCATTGCAGGACAATGGACCTTGTTGCCTCTTTCATAGCTTTCTGAACCTCTTGGCAGTTGAAAATAAGAAACACTCCTCAGGGCTTTACCTGGTACTGTTCTTGATCCATGAGTGTTTCTGCATTCTATGTGTACCTTTTCTCCCCATTTTGATTGCCCTGTTTGGAATTTCCCCGCTTGTTGGTTAACCACCATGCTGTTGTGAATGTTCTCTTTGTCCCCAGTCTACTCTCTGTACCACAACCAAATTGTCTTCTTAAAACACAAAACCTATTGTTTTACTCTTTTAATTAAAGAGTAAAGTGCCTCTGAAGTGGTTCCCTTTACCTTTTGGGACAAAGGCCAACTTACTCAGGATGACAAATGAAGTCTTTCAAGAACAGGTTACATTCTACCTTCCAGCGTCTTTTTGTTACAACTCCAAAATGATCGGTCTTAGAACATTCCATTTGTGGGCGCAGCTCTGCATAGCTAGTGGCATTTACTTAGTGTGAAATATGCTTTCCTCCTGAGTTATATGCTCATTGTCCCTGAAGAATTTGTTCTAATGTCAGCTTTCTATGACAGCCTATTATCACTGTCACTAAAAAATTCATTTTTCTTGCAAGATCCATTACACATTTTAAGAGAAATTTCACTGGACTCCAACCCATGTCTTCTGTTCCCCTAAAAAGGACATGGTGCTGAGCCCTATCCCTATGTCTTAGCTTCCATTTTATGTTAACTTATGGGTCAGGGATAATAAATCACCTGCTAAATGGGTTTAAGAGTAAACAAAATAAAACATGAAAATTATATGCACTATACTAAATGCAATACAGCTGTAAGTTATTACAGTACTTATCACTTTGTATTGGAGTTAGTTGTATAAATGTATGCTTCCCTTGATGGATTATCTAATCACACAGAAAGACATAATTAAGCTTTGTATTCCCCTGTATCTATAAGCATGCCTGAGATAAAGTAGTTGCTTAATAAATATTGGTTGAATGTATGAGAGTAAGCAAGCAAGAAAGATTGCAAGGCACTCTATGTTAAAAAAGGAATATTGCTGCATTCCTTTAAATGATGGTCATTTTACCTTGCTGCATATCCAGAATAAAGAATGGATTTAAATTTTTTTCTACACTGAGTCACCCTTGGGATTGTAATGTCAACCATTTTTGTGATTTCCTAATTTTCAGGATATAATTAACCTATAAAATTACTTGATTAAAAAAACTATTCACATTGATGGAAAAAAATATTCACTCATCATCAAATACAATCAACTGAACAAGTGTTAACAATGCAGTGAATAAGACTGTTTAGGTCTTATGAGAATTGTTGATCGTGTTCCAATTTATAGTGGGTATATAAAAAGAAATTTTCTTGGCAACTGTACTTTTCAAATTACAGAAAGGATAAGGGAGAAAGTGACATCAAAATAGAATGTTCTTTTTTTCTCTAGGTTCTATTTACAAGCTAAGTCTTAATCATAGCATATAATGTATCAAATTTTAGGTGGTAGCAAATGGAAAAATAGTTAGAGAATTCCATGTGTGTTACAGGTTGCTTCCTCACCTCCTCTGATTATCTTTTGAGTTTCTTTACTTGCAGTATTAATCATTTATTGTCGATGAATATGATTAAATTTTTTAATATCACTTTATATGAAAACTTGTTGCCTTTCAGACAATGGTGGTTTATTTAATATAGCATGGAACTGACACAAAATTCCAGAAAACAGGTTTGGCACAGAGTAAAGTTACTTGAAATATGTTTCTTACAACTTAAAGAATTATATTTTACACAATCCAAAATGCTACTGAGTTCATCATTTGTAGGGCTACTGACAAAGCATTTTTTAAAAGATGGAAGAGTAATTTAAACTTTTCATTAAAAGCCTTTTCAATCTCAACTGAATAAAGCCAGCTGTTCTTTTCACTTCCTCTTCTATAGCAGCACATCATAAACATTTAGACCAAAGCTCTGGACGACACCAAAACTGCTTATCCACAACTGCCTCCTTCCCAGAAGCTTGATAGAGGATGGGAGCTGGCAAAAGATAAAGACAAAATATCTTAATCAGAGCTCTGTCAATTGCTTGATCTGGAGTTTACCACCTGTGAATAGCAAAGCAGTACTGTTTTTAAAGCAATGTTTACTGGGTGGAGAAAAAATCAACTTATGTAGCCATTGCTCTAGGATGCTTCCCTGTTCTTCTAGATCCTTCAGGAGTAAATTAAATCTACAATCCACATTAACAACCCCAAAGAGGACAGCAAAAGTCCGTTTGATATCATCTCTTATTACTTCTCCTACTTTTGACAGTTGCTTCCTTCTCTTTTCTCTGGCTTCTCTTCACCCATTAATTTTTCTAAATGAAAATTTTCCTTAAGGATCTACCACTGTTCCTTTTAGTGGACTCATCCTTTGCAGGCCTTCAACTATAATCCTTGAGGATGTTACTCAAAAGTGTTTTATTCTCTCATCCTGATTTTTCTTCTGCATTGATGCCTTGTGTGATTCACTGTCTTTTGGATCTCTCTTCAGTGTCTCCTCTGGTCTAATCCATCTAACACCCTGCTGTTCGATGTAATCATCCTGAAACATATCTCAGATAATGTCACTTTCCTGCTCAAAACCGCAAGGTCTCTTTATTGCTTAGAGAAGATCTAAACACTTAAGAGGGGATTCAGGATGCCAGCATGATTTGTCTTCTGCTTTTTTCCTCAAATCTTATTTTTCTCTCTTTTATGTATCCTCCAGGACAGAGTTGTACAGAAGTAATATAATATGAGTCAGATATACAACTTTGAATTATTCAGTAGCTATGTTAAAAGTAAAAATAAACAGATTAAATTATGTAATGAGCAATTAGATGTCTATAATTTACCTTTATTCATATGCTTTAACTTACATTCATATATGTTTATGTTTGTTTATATTTAAAGGAAATTTATATTTAAAAGTTATATTTATATTAAATACATAATGATACAAGTACTGCAAATTATGCAGTCAATCTAAAAAATTAGAAATAATGTGGTAGCTAGCTTTCAAATGGCCCCCAGTGATCTTTGCCAAGATCAATGACTTTTGATTATGCTTGCATAAGCCTCCCTACAGTGTATCAGTGTTGGTCGGTGTGACCAATAAAATATAGCACATGGTATGTCACTTTCCAGGCTAGGTTATAAAAGGCCTTGTGACTTCTGCTTTGTTCCTTTTTACTATCATTCATTCTGGAAAAAGCCAGACGCCTTGTGGTGAGGACACTCAGGCAGGCTTGTGAAGTACATAGAAAGAAGCTGAGCTTTTTACCAACAGCAAGAGAGAAACTAAGGCCTGCCAACAACCACAGAAGTGATCCCTCATGGAGCAGTTTATTCAGCCATAATCAAACTTCAGATGACAACAATCTCAGCTGAGGTCTTTACTCCAACTTCAAGAGAGATCCCAAGTTAAAACAGCCCAGCTAAACCGCATCCATATTCTTGGCCCTCAGAGGCTATGTGAGATAATAAATGTTTGTTGTTTTAAGATCTAAAAGTTTAAAGTAATTTGTTATGTAGCAGTTTTAAGTTAATGCAGATTTACATACTTGCCAATCAGGTGCTGTTGTAACAAACCCCAAAATATAGTAGTGGCTTTGGAACAAGGCAGTAGGTACAAACTGGAAGATCTTTAAGGAGACTGTTAGTAAATGCTTTTGCTGTTGTTCAGTTGCAGAGTCCTGTCTGACTCTGTGACCCCAAGGACTGCAGCACTCCATGCTCCTCTGTCCTCCACTGTCTCCTGGAGTTTGCTCAAATTCTTGTCCGTTAAATCGGTAATACTATCTAACCATCTCATCCTCTGCTGCCCCTGTCTCCTTTTGCTTTCAGTCTTTTCCAGCAACAAGTTTTTTTCCAATGTGCTAGCTCTTCTCATCAGCTTGCGAAAGTATTGGCGCTTTAACCTTAGCATCACTTCTTCCAATGAATGGTCAGGGTTGATTTCCTTTAGGATTGACTGGTTTGCTCTCCTTGAAGTCTAACAGACTCTCAAGAGTCTTCTCCAGCACCACAGTTTGAAAGTACAAATTCTTTGATGCTCAGTCTTCTTTATGATCCAACTCTTAAATCCATACATGACTGCTGGAAAAATAGCCCCATAAAATCTGTTGTTAGAGATATGATACCTTTTGAGAAGCTGTGAATGAGGGCTTAAAAGAAATGGAGCAGAGTCTTATTCAGTAAGGTCAGAAAGTTTAGTGATGCTGTTGCCCACAATAACTTGAAAACTTTAAAAATTCACTCAGTGAACTCAGTGATCTAGCTAAGGAGATTTTCAGGCCAAGTGGTAAAGATGCCAACTGGATTCTTCTTGATGCTTATGTTGAGATGAAAAAGGAAAGAAATAAACTAATAAATAAATAAAATAAACAGAAAGCTAAGCAGGAAGGAAGAACTTGATGTTTTTAAAAATTCCTAGCCTTTTCAAATGGTGAATGATGCTAAAATTAAGAAATGCCTCGTGAGCAAAGATCAAACTAGGGTACTATCAAGAAAACCTGGTTCAAGAATGAAGTTGTGGGTGGAATGGTAAAATCTTTAAGACCTCAGAAAGATCATAGGTATTATCTCACAGTTCAAGACAGCTCAGTCATATAAAAATCCTTCTAAAAGAGTACAGTTCACAAAATCCCTTAAACAATAGGGCTTCTAAACACTTGAGGATCTTGCTCCTCAATCATCTCTTGGAGAAACTCAGGACTGAAAAGAGCTTATTTTGAAGAAGATTATAGTTGTGACTTTTTTCTAATAGAATGAACCATAGTAAGAGTCATCAAAAATCCACATAGTTTTAATGACAGTTATATTCACAGAAACATGGCTAGCTTGCCCCAAAAGGTAAAGAGAGAATATAAAATAAAAAGTGACCTTTAACCCCTAAAATTCTATAATCAGGAATGAGGCTGAAAAACTATACAGTTGCAAACACAGACTACTTTCTAGGAAAAAGAAGGATGAGTCAGAAGGAAGAATCAAGAATCCAGGAAGCAGCACTAAAAGCTGTGGTGGATTATTCCTGGGAAGAAATGAGACTGATGCTAGTGACAACCAACAAGGGTGGGATGATATGGGAGAATGGCATTGAAACATGTTAATTATCATATGTGAAATCAATCGCCAGCCCAGGGTTGATGCTCAGGGCTGGGGTACCAGGATGACTCAGAGAGAGGGAATCTGGAGGGAGGTGGAAGGGGGTTCTGGAAGGGGAACATATGTATACTCATGGCAGATTCGTCAATGTATGGCAAAACCAACACGATAATATAAAAAAAAAAAAAGAGCTACAAAAAAAAAGAAATGTAATGACCTTGTGCTTTTATCATCTCCCATTTTAAACAGGAATGTCTGTGGTGGTTACATTATGCTTATCCCACATTTATGTTGTGATACGCATCAGTAGAAATGTACTTCAAATTTTGAATTTTGATCTTTTCTCCAGCTGGCAATATGTGGTACAATAGCCTCGTGATGCTGTGCAATGACAGCAAGCCATAGTTTCCAGTCAGCCACTCCATCATAAGAGTAAACAACTGATAAACTTACAACCACCTGTACCCACGCAACAATTCCCTTTTTCACATTCAGTACGGTTTTTAATAAATTAACTGTGATATTCAATATTTACTATAAAACAGGCTTTGGATTAGATTTTGCTCAGCTGTAGGCTAATGTAAGTGTTCTGAGCACATCTAAGGCAAGCAAGGCTAACCTGTGATATTCAGTAGGTTATGAGTATTAATGCATTTTTGACTGTTATTTTCAATTTAAAATTTGTTTATTGGGATGTAATCCTGTCAAAAGTCAAAGAATATCTCTACAGCCTACCAGTGAAGCCCTAAAAGAAATATATGTCTCCACATGAATTTACTACTCAGGATTTTCACCTTTCCAGGTGTGTTTTTTGTTTGTTTGTTCAAAATATTCTTTTATCCTTTCTCCATCTGGTGATTGTCTCCTCATTTTTTAGATCTCATTTTATTAACATTTCTATGGTTTCTTTTATTATCCAACCACTAACAATTAGTTATTACCTTTCACCTATTTCTTGGCATAGTTCTTATAGTTGGTCACATGTGTCTCTTTCTTAGACTACAAGCATCTTGAGAGCAAGGACAATATATATTTAAAAATTCTGCATGTGTGCTTAGCTTACTGCTTAAAGCTTAGCATTCCATATATATGTGGTATTACAGAATATTAATCAGAGTATCCTATACTATACTATAGGTCCTTGTTGATTATCCATTTTAAATATAGCAGTGTGTACATGTCAATCCCAAGCCCCCAATCTATCCCTTCTCTCCCATTCCAATATTCTATAATAACCTAAGTGAGGACAGAATTTGAAAAAGAATATATGCATATATATGTTTAATCACATTACTGTATGCCTGAAACTAACACAATATTCTAAATCAACTATACTCCAATATAAAATGAGAATAATAAATAGTAGTATTAATACATAACAGTAGATGCTAGATATCTACTTGGCAAAAAAATTGTGGAAGGGGATTTTGCATTGCATGAAAAATTGACCTGCAATATCCCTAAAAATTGTCAGTATACTATAAAATGTATCATAAAGAGATGTAGTTCCTACCTGAGGGCATCTAATAACATGACATATTTATCCCCCCAAATAACCATGTGCAGATTTGTTATGCAGAGCATAAATAATTGAGTAAAGAGATTTGCCCATTACTCATGGCATATAGCCTCAGTAAAGAAAGTCCTGTTTCCTTCTGTCCCTAGGAAATGGCCTTTGCACCAGAATGAAATTGTGCTTCAGGTCTTCTTGAGCTAAAAATTCTGCTAAGTATTTTTAATATTTTATTGTATTGTAGATGCTTGAGGCAGAAATCAAAGAGCACAAATCCTAGGTCCATAGAGAGTTACTTCTTTTCTTTGGCTTACGAGAAAAAAAGATCTAATTTTTATTTTCCGTGGGTGAATATTCTTAAATAAAGGGATGACTTATAAAAACAAGTTAAAGAGTTAAGTTAAAAAATTAAACACAATGTCATACATTGCATGATTAAGCAGGATGTAGAACTTATAAGAATGTTACCAGGGAACCATCTATCAGTAAATAGATATCCTTTCCTATTTTAATTTTGCAGAGACAGGAAAGCAGATGGAGGCAGAGATATGAGTCTCATCCTGGTGGGTTATTGTTCCAAACAGTGGCACGAGAGCAGCGTTATCTGACCACTTGAGTCATGAGCTTCCTCTCGACATAATGTGATGACCCACATACTGAACTTTTGTCTCTCACCCCTTTTCTGAAACACGCAGTGCACTTTAAACTCCAAGATGATAGAGCACCCTCAGGAGTAGGGGGAGGAGGGCATCATAAAATGGATTGACTTTCCTAGCAATTTTTACTAATAAATTTCAGCTTTTATATTTTCTTTGATTTCTTTTTCCCTCTGTCCAAAAGAAGGATGCCAGAAGCAGCATATCTTACTCTTGTCTTGTTAGTGAATCACAGAAATATTAGCATCCTGGATGAGAAAGTCATGGAAGCCAGGGGCTGAAAACTCAGTGACCCATATGGTTTACAGTATATACACTTAGGCAGGGCTCCTGGGTTGCTGTTGTTTAAAAGAAAAAAAGGAAACAAAGCCAAACCTGAAACTAAACAAAGAGAGACGAAAGTGACTTTCTTATGTGGGAAATCATTCTTTAGAACTGATATCCTTTGTCTGCTGTGCCTTTAAGCTTGTCATCCAATTACTTATGGAGAGAGTTTGCCCAGACTCACATGGGCACGCCCAAGGAAGGCAAACCAAGAATTATTTCCATGTCCACCTTGTCTTAATTTGTACAAGGGAAATTACAGTGGACTACCTTCTTTCCATATGTGGCTTCTCTGTCAGTTTTCAGCAGGGAAAATGTAGGACAGGAAATTTGCTTTATGAAAACCGCCTAAAACTCTTCAACGTGCTCTTAACTCCTAGTGCTTAGAAAATTAAGATTTCCTTCCCTAATAGTGAAGTTGCACAGTCATGTCCGACCCTTTGCGACCCTATGGACTGTAGCCTACCAGACTCCTCCATCCATGGGATTCTCCAGGCAAGAATACTGGAGTGGGTTGCCATTTCCTTCTCTGGGGGATCTTACTGACCCATCGAACCAGGGTCTCTCGTGCTGGAGGCAGACGCTTTAACCTCTGAGCCACCGAGGAAGATAAGATTCTTTGAAGAAACTCTGGGTTTTAGTCTTCTCTCACCAAAAGCTTACCATCAAGATAATATTGAATATAGTCACTCACTTTAAAGTATAACTGAGATATAAATGATGACAGTATTGACTATTTGATAATTCCATAAATGAAAACAGTGAAGTTTTATGTCATTAGGATATGAATTTATATTTGAATACTGTTTAAAATTATGTGAGATGAAAAAATAATATTCTCAGATGTCATATTAGGTAACAGACCTAGAACACCTAGATTCAATTGTTTAGTCTTATGAATGTGATCAATTTATCTAAATCTATTTATAAAACGCATCTATGTATTTAGGGATACTCATATTTACTCTGCTTATTTCTAAGACTTGACTTTATGTGACAACTCTTTGGTAAAACTATAAAGCTTGATAAGAAAGATTAATTACACTATTGTTTTTACTCAGATCTCTGAAATTACATAAAATAAATTTGTCCTTCAGTTTCATAAGTATCTTAAAATGTCCTTTCATTTTTCTTTTCAAAGTAGATTTTTTTGTCCATATATATATATATATCATTTTTATTCTAGTGGAAAGTTAGTTTGAAAGAGAAATTAAACCTTTGGAAGACAAATCAATTAACATGTTAAGGAATAAGTATGTATTTTCCAGTTAGTTATCTCCTGAGATAGAGGTGGCTTTTTGTTAATCTTGAACCTAAAATAGATTAAATCAGGCTGACAGTTTATCAGGATCCTTTATATTCTCTACTAGATTTGTTGTATCATAATTTTAAGCTACTAAATTGTTTGGCCTTACACATCTTTTGGAATCAAATAGGTACTTTTCATTAAGTACGATGCCAGTAAACATTGGAATTTTGAGAATGATAGGGAAACTCAACATGCTAAAGGCAAGTCCAAGGCTGACACACAGCATATTTGATCTTAAAGTTCTTAAAGTGGTTGCTGTAAGGATCTGAAGAAGCTTGTGATATCACATTGAGGCCCAGAAAGAATGGCAAAAAATCCTGGCTAGTTCCTTTATATTCAGAAACAATGACTGAATATACTATTATGGTTTATAAAAATGCAAGAATTGTACTTATAGAACCATAAATATGGGCTTCCCTGGTGGCTCAGTGGTAGAGAATCAACTGGCCAAAGCAAGAGACATGGGTTTGATCCCTGAGTTGGGAAGATACCCTGGAGAAGGAAATGGCAACCTACTCCAGTATTCTTGCCTGGAAAATCCCATGAACAGAGGAGACTAGCAGGCTACAGTCCATGGGGTCACAAAAGAGGCAGACATCACTGAGTGACTAAAACAACAAACAGGAATAAATATAAGCTAGATACGTGTCAGTTCTCACATATGAGAACCAGAGGGAAGATGCACTGTAATGTAACTATAAAACTAAATCTGAGTCCTGGAAATTATTTTTTAATATGTGTTTAGACTTATTAAGATGAAAGAAAACAGTTCTTTATCTCTGTGCTTTGATTTTCTATCCTAAAGTGACAAGTCTGATTTTTTTTTTTTTCAGGAGCAAATTAATTTCTTAAACATGAAAAGGGAAATAAATGCCCTTTGTTGTTAACATCTTGATTATTGTTAGTATCTATTGTTAATATTTGTGGTATTGTTAGTATCTATTGTTAATACTGTGGTATTGCTAGTATCTATTGTTAATACTTGTGTTAGTATTTATTGTTAATTCTTGTGGTAGTATCTATTGTTAATATCTTGATTCCTCAATATGGCACAAATCTCAGTTCTTCCTAATTCTCTTTCAATAAAACTATAGCATGGTCACTATCCTCTTTCCAAAATATTCCCACACATACTTGAAAAACTGAGGAAAGTTACATTGAACCATTTGGCTAGGGGCTGATTCTAGGCTCTGCAGTAAGCTTTGCCTATTGATATGTGGGTAGAAAGATTCTAGAAACACTACAGATGGATTAAAAATATAAGTGAGCAGCTGGATTGCTTGACCCTGATGGTTTCAGCATATGGCAAACATCCAGGCACTGAAAACTAAGAATGGATACCCTCAATCTTATTCCCCATTTCAACACAAAGCAGGAAACACTGCTTACCATAATATAAGGATTTTAGGATTTTGGTATATAATACACAAAAGAGTCATTTTAAAGCATAGTAGAGAGCTAAGAGTTTGCCACAAAGTCTGTAAATGATTACAAATATAATATATATATATATATTTTTTAACTAACTAATTTAGCATTGTATGTTTTTAAGGGATGGTGAAAACTCCCTTGCCCTCCGTGCTGGTTTCTTCTTTCTGAATATTCAATTTTTCAAATTCCTTCCTGTAGTATTTACAGCATATATATGAACTAGGATTTGGGCTCTTACAGTAAGATTGGCTTCCAGGTTTTATAAAAGTTTCTCACTCATTTTCTCCTCCTATCTTCACAGCCATTTTAAAGCTCTTGTTGGTGGGTAAGCGGTGATGAAAGAGAGCAAGCAAGTGACCTCTTGTATATTTCTGGAGAAGTGATTAGTGAGTTAGATCCCCCAGAGACACAGGTGATATATTACAACTTGTAGGTAGTTTGGCACTGCAGATATTACTCCACCCACACAACTCTAATCAACTTATGTATTTTAGAGCAGAGGTAATGCAACAACAGCAGATGGAAGAAAATGTGTTTATAAACAATATATGTGTGCTTTCAGTTTTGACACAGAGAATCTATAGGAATTCATTACACAGTTAATATCACACTGACAACTGATGATGGAAGTAGATAGATTTCAGTAAACCCTTTAGTGTATATTTCAACAAACACTAATAAGGAACTCTAACTTGGAGTTCACAATAAGAAAATAAATAAATAAATAATGCAAACTAGGCATAATCATCCTTTACCTCCCCCTAAGGGTAGTCAGGCTTGACATTCTCTCCATAGACATTAACTGTGGCATAAATGTGACTGGAAAACTAAACTGCAGAGCAGTGTTTTACTTAGGATAGTAGAGGTAGCAGTGTTGATTTCCATGCCAATGTTTCATTTCCTGTTGACAGTGTCAAGCTAAATATGTAATTGATCTCTAAACATATTAAGGTATTTTTGCACCACAGATTGAGAATTTAAAATGAAACTATATTGATTAAGATAAAGCACTGAAATAAAAATTCTTCTAGCCCTGTTATTACGTTAAAGGGTTGTTTGACTGTGTGGATCAAAACAAACTGCAAAACTCTTAGAGTCTTACCTGCCTTCTGAGAAACCTTTGAACAGGTCAAGAAGCAACAGAACTAGACATGGAACAATGAACTGGTTTCAAATTGGGAAAGGAGTACATCAAGGCTATATATTATCCCTCTGCTTATTCAACTTATATGCAGAGCATATCATGTGAAAGGCAGGGCTGGATGAATCACAAGCTGGAATCAAGATTGCTGGGATAAATATCAACAACCTCCAATATGCAAATGATTCCACTCTCATGGCAGAAAGTGAAGAGGAAGTAAAAGAGGAGAATGAAAAAGCTGGCTTAAAATTCAACATTCAAAAAACCAAGATCATGGCATCCAGTCCCATCACTTCATGGCAAATAGATGGGGAAAAAATGGAAACAGTGACAGATTTTATTTTCTTGGGCTCCAAAATCACTGTAGATGGTAAATACAGCCATTAAATTAAAAGATGCTTGCTTCTTGGAAGAGAAATTATGACAGACAATGTATTAAAAAAGAAAAGACATTACTTTGCCAATAAAGGCCCATGTAGTCAAAACTATGGTTTTTCCAGTAGTCATGTACAGACCTGAGGGCTGAAGAATTGATGCTTTCAAACTATGTTGCTGGAGAAGACTGCTGAGAGTCCCTTGGACAAGATCAAACCAGTCAGTTCCAAAGAAAATCAGCCCTGAATATTCATTGGAAGGATTGATGCTGAAATTGAAGCTCCAATAATTTGGCCACCGGATGCAAAGAGCCAACACATTGGAAAAGGCACTGATACTTGGAAAGATTCAGGGCAGGAGAAAAGGGGGATTACAGAGGATAAGATGGATGGCACCACTGACTCAATGGACATGAGTCTGAGCAAACTCATGGTGAAGATGGTGAAGGATAGGGAAGCCTGGCATGCTGCAGTCCATGAACTAGCAAAGAGTCAGATGTGACTTGGTGATTGAACAGCAGGCCCTCATAAATATCTTGGTTGAAATCACTTAATGTTTCTATCTATAGTTCCAAAACAATCTCTGAACTGTTAATTGGAAATGATGGACAGCATGTCTGGCCTGGGTAGGGAACAGATACTGAGGTCTATTCCAAAGAAATGTACTTTTGAACCTATAATGGGAATGGATGGAGTGCTAATCCACTCCCTCACACTGTCTTCTTATCAGCTTTCTGGTCTCTAAAGAGTAAATGCAAATACCTAGTTTGCACCAGTACCCATCCAAAGCTTGACTGGTATCACTAACTGGTCATAACACTCTTGACTTTTCAGCTGAGATTGGTGTCAGAATCCTTGTAAACATATTTCTTTAAGAAACCAGTCTTTTCTAACTTTTAATTTTCTATTGGGGTATAGCTGACTAACTGTTGTGATAGTTTTAGGTGAAAAGTGAAGGGACTCAGCCATAGTATACTTCTATCCATTAAGGAGTCAGTCTTAATAGTTCAGAATCACCTCCTGAGATGAAATGTATTTCATCATGGCCATTTCAACTCTAAACAGACAGTCTAGAAAGCAATTCCTAGCTCCTTTTAGATTGACCTTAGATTCTTCCAATACATAAGAAAAGCTCTTGTAGACCCTACCTTGATCTCTTGATAAGAATAAACATATCCCTGTCTTTTTCTCTAGCAGAAGATAGAGTCTAGGCTGTCTGCACTTTGAGTAACCTCTTATTTCTCATTCCAGATTATTAGTACCAAAGAAGTAAGAAAAGCTAAAGTTAAAGACAGATCCCTTGCTTTAATCTCTGCTTGCCCTGATATGTGTGTGAAAGTGTATGTTAGTTCCTCAGTATTATCCAACTCTTTGCGACCCTATGGACTGTAGCCCACCAGGCCCTCTGTCCATGAGATTCTCCAGACAAGAATACTGGAGTGGATAACCATTCCCTTCTCCAGGGGATCTAACTTTAACAAAAGAGTTCCATTATTTACCATACACTCAGTTCTCCAAAGTTCTACTCTCATTTCTTTTCTCTGGGGGAAAAAAAAAATTAGGAAATAAAAATTGCCCATGTTTTGTGGAGGTGAAAAGGAGGGATTGGGTAATGGATGTATGAGGAGTAGTGATGTCCTCAGCTTAATTCCTATTCATTCATCCATTAATTTATTCAGTAGCTATTTAGCAATTGTGATCTGCTAGCAATAGTGAGCCTAACAAGAATGTGGAGTGAGCTGAATAAACTTGAAGAGCTTATAATCTAAAATGGAATGGAGAAATTGATTAAATAATGGACAAATATGTTCATGTAAACTGTATTAAGCCTAAGAAAGAAAAGTAGAGGGATTTGGGAAAAGAGAGCAGAGAGCTGTTGTAGTTGGTAGGAAGGAAAAGGCATTTTGGGGGATGTAAGGTTTATGCTAAAATCTAAAGACTAAGTGGGATTTAATCAGATGGAGGGTAGGTGCTTGAGAAGCAAGAAGTAAGTTGTGGAAGATGGTGCTAGAGAGCTGAGCAGAGCCTTGGTAGAGAGTATGGGGACTTGTGAACTCTGCTGATGGATGCAGCTCAAGTGTTTTAAACAAAGATATCACACCATGATTTTTGTTTGTTTTTATTTGAGATCACTCCAGTTTGGAGAATGCAATGGGAAAGAACCAGAGTGGTTATTAATAGAAAATTTAAGAGGCTATTTAGAACTTGTGTAAGTGTGAAATCATGACAGCTTGGACAGAGGTGATAGCAATAGAGATGAGAATAAGTGGAGAGATCAAAGAGGTATTCAGAAAGAAAAATAAGTAATGCTATAAGGCAGTGGGGTTGAGGGAATAACTGGAGAAATAAGAGTTAATAATGATTTAAAAATACTAGTTTGCACCCGTGGATTGAGTATTTTGCTGTTTACTAAGACAAGACACACTGAGAAATGACCAGATTTTGAGGATTTAGGGTTTGGGTTTTGTATAATTGATTTACCAGTGCATTTTTCAAATAGAGTTGGCATACAGCAGTTGAATATACTGATCAGAATCACTGTAAGGTGAAAATGCAAATATGAGACCATTCACATCGACTCATTTCCCGATTACTTTCATAAAGTCATTCAATACAATTAAGATTTTCTGTTTAACTTATCACACATAAGCCCAGTGTCTCTACTACAGACAAATTTTATATTTTGTAGATATGGATTGTTTTCTAAATTGCAAGGTATGTATGGAGGTGGTGGGAGTGGTGATGGGGATTTTCTGAAATCCGTTGAGCAAACACTGTATGCCAAGTACTGGACTAGGTTCTTACATACATGGTTTCATTTAATTAATCTCATTCCCTAGGAAATATGCACAGTTACAAAGGGGAGAAAATTGAGGTTTGGAAAAATTGAAACAACTAGATCAAGATCCTTCAATAATTAGAGTATGAGTCTGAGGACCCTTGTTCTTTCCACTGTGACATGTTCTTTCTCACAAGTTTCAAAATAAAGTATATGATTGTATGATACCATATATAATATCCAAGGGCTTTGCAGGTGACTCAGTGAGTAAAGAATCCATTTAAAATTTAGGAGACACAGGAGATGCAGTTTCAATCCTTGAGTCAGGAAGATCCTCTGGAGGAGGGCATGGCAACCCGCTCCAGTATTCTTACCTGGAGAATCCCATGGACAGAGAAGCCTAAATGCAATGTATCTGATATTATGTTTTTTCTTCCACTTAGAATATGATGTAACATTAAATCATATTTTAAAGAAACTTTATATTAGATAATATTTGTAAATTTAAAAATATGTAACAGTTGTTCAAGAAGCTTTCATTGAACTTCCACTATATGCTAAGAACCTATATTACTAGTGTGGTAAGGATACAAGTATGAAAAAGTGAAACCCCGTACTTTTTGTTTACTCCTCGTTTAGTAGGAAGGATAGGGAAATACAATCATGATATTTATTAATGGATGGCTTTGTGCCAACCATTGTGCTAATTACTTTACATGGTTTCTCTCAATCCATATTATATGGCTATGAGCTAAGTAGATATTATGTTTTCTGTGTTACAGATGAGGAAAATTAGGTTCAATCCCATCCAGTAATTAGCAGAGATAAATTTTGAATTGACTTCTCTTGAGTTTATATCCCAAGTTTGTGATTAGATTATTCTCTCTCTCTCTCTCAGACTAATAGCTGTACAGGTCATGTAATGCATTATTCTAGTTTCTTATATTATGTATAAAGGGAAAAAATGAGTATTCATGCTAATGATAATTTCAGAAAGACAGAAATACTGAGTTTTGTTTTCAGAAATGCTTTAAATTTTACTTTTATTAAGAGAAGAAAAATGCGTATATTTACTAAATGTTAACAATAAAATCTTACAGACTTTCCATGAGACTGAGAATTGAAAACCATTTGTAGGGAAATGGTGCATTTTAAACATCCTTATTAGTTTAGTACCTAAGGCAGTTCCATATATTGCCTTCCATATGAGGACCACAATTTATTTTATAGATCTTGTGCCATGTTCAATCTTAACTTAGTATTACATACTTTAGAAATATTTTATTTTTATTTTTCCTTGGAACTGGATGTTGTCAAAGCATGTATCAAATTAATTTTTTTTGTTTATATGAGGGGTGCTTAATTTGAAACAAAATATATTTCAATTTAAATAGCATGCTCTGAAGTAACTATTGTTTCATTTGTACTGTCAGTTAAAAGAAAAAAAAGTCCTCTTAATATGTAGGTGTATCACCTGGTTACATTGAATTTCTATTTTAAAATAGAAAGGAAAATGTGAGTAAAGGAGGCCAAGGTTCCTAAATAGCTTACAGATATGGCTTTCATATTTATATTAATGCTTCATGAAATCTAGCATGTTTATACGGTTTACTCACTTATGGTGAGCTTCTAGTTGGCCATAACTATATTTAGAGCCAAAAGAACATATATTTGAAAAAGAAAATAAAAAAGAATAAACAAAAATGTAGCTTTCTACTATTCTCTAATATTATGAATCCTATGGATTAACCTGTAGATGTGTCACATTATATAAAACAATTGCATGTTATAAAAAAAACTGCCTTTGTATATTGTATGCTTGTGCTTTGATACCCTTTGTTGTTGTTTTTCAGTCACTCAGTTGTGTCCAACTCTGTGAGCCCATGAACTGCAGCATGCCAGGGATCCCTGTCCTTCGTCATATCCCAGAGCTTGCTCAAACTCATGTCCATTGAGTCGGTGAGGCCATCCAGCCATCTCGTCCTCTGTCATCTCCTTCCTCTCCTGCCTTCAACCTTTCCCAGCATCAGGGCTTTTTCCAATGAGCTAGTTATTTGCATCAAGGGGCCAAAGTTTTGGAGCTTCAGCTTCAGCATCAGTCCTTCTATTGAATATTCAGTATTGATTTCCTTTAGGATTCACTGGCTTGATCTCCTTACAGTCAAAGGGTCTCAAGAATCTTCTCCAACATCACAGTTCAAAAGCATCAGTTCTTCAGCTCTTAGCATTATTTATGATCCAACTCTCACATACGTACATGACTACTAGAAAAGCCATAGCTTTGACTATATGTACATTAGTCAGCAAACTAATGCCTTTGTGTTTTAATATGCTGTCTAGGTTTGTCATAACTTTACTTCCAAGGAGCAAGTGTCTTTTAATTCCTTGGATGCAGTGATTTCAGAGCCCAAGAAAATAAAGTCTGTCACTGTTTCCATTGTTTCTCCCATCTCTTTACCATGAAGTAATGAGACCAAATGTCATGATCTCTGTTTTTTTTTAGAATGCGGAGTTTTAAGCCAACCTTTTCAATGCTCCTCTTTCACCTTCATCAAGGGGCTCTTTAGTTCTTCACTTTCTACCATAAGGGTGGTGTCATCAGCATGTCTGAAGTTATTGATATTTCTCCCAGTGATCCTAACTCCAGCTTCTGCTTGGTCAAGCATGGCATTTCTCATGATGTACTCTGCATATAAGTTAAATAAGCAAAGTGACAATATATAGCCTTGATGTACTCTTTTCCCAATTTTGAACCAGTCTGTTGTTCCGTGTCCAGTTCTAATTGCTGCTTCTTGACCTGCATACAGGTTTTGCAGGACACAAGTAAGGTAATCTGGTATTCCCATCTCTTGAAGAATTTTCCACAGTTTATTGTGATCCACACAGTCAAAGGCTTTGGTGTAGTCAATGAAGCAGAAGTAGATATTTTTCTGGAATTTCTTGCTTTTTCTGTGATTCAAAGGGTGGTGGCAATTTGATCTCTGGTTCCTCTCCCTTTTCTAAATCAACCTTGAACGTCTGGAATTTCTTCGTTCATGTACTGTTGAAGCCTACCTTGAAGAATTTTGAGGATTACTTTGCTAGCGTGTGAGATGAGTGCACCCCTTCTAGATACCAGAAAACATGCATACTTAAAATATGATGTCATACAGTCTGTCTTCAAGAAGCTCACAATTTCTCAATAGAGACAAACAAACAAACAAAAAACACACTCTAGGGCTGAAAATTAAACAACTATTGAAATGGAATGACTTAGTTTTCTGTTATATAAGAAAAGTAATGTACTTAAAAGTAAAGGGAATACTGGAAATAAAAGCAAAAATAAACAAATGGGACCTGATTAAAATTAAAAGCTTCTGCACAACAAAGAAAACTAAAAGAAAGGTGAAAAGGCAGCCTTCTCAATGGGAGAAAATAATAGCAAATGAAGCAACGGACAAACAATTAATCTCAAAAATATACAAGCAACTCCTGCCGCTCAATTCCAGAAAAATAAATGACCCAATCAAAAAGTGGGCCAAAGAACTTAACAGACATTTCTCCAAAGAAGACATAAAAATGGCTAATAAACATATGAAAAGATGCTCAACATTAGTCATTATCAGAGAAGTGCAAATCAAAACCAAAATGAGGTACCACTTTACACCAGTCAGAATGGCTGCAACCCAAAAGTCTACAAGCAATAAATGCTGGAGAGGATGTGGAGAAAAGTGAACCCTCTTACCCTGTTGGTGGGAATGCAAACTAGTACAGCCACTATGGAGAACAATGTGGAGATTCCTTAAAAAACTGAAAATAGAACTGCCACATGACCCAGCAATCCCACTGCTGGGTATACACACTGAGGAAACCAGAATTGAAAGAGCCACGTGTACCCCAATGTTCATCGCTGCATTGTTTACAATAGCCAGGACATGGAAGCAACCTAGATGCCCATCAACTGATGAATGGATAAGAAAGCTGTGGTACATATACACAATGGAATATTACTCAGCATTAAAAAAAAAAATTCATTTGAATCAGTTCTACTCAGGTGGACAAAACTGGAGCCTATTATCCAGAGTGAAGTAAGCCAGAAGCAAAAACAACAATACAGTATACTAATGCATAATATGGAATATAAAAAGATGGTAACGATAACCCTGTATGATAGACAGCAAAAGAGATGCAGATGTATAGAACAGTTTTTTGGACTCTATGGGAGAGGGCAAGGATGGGATGATATGGGAGAACAGCATTGAAACATATAAATTATCATATATGAAATCAAAAAAAAAGTAAAGGGAATAAAAGCAAAGAAAAGGAGCAAGTAAGGAAGTGAGATAAATACATTGGAGGCTGGAGGGAAGGAAGGAAGGAAGACAGTAGGGAAGATAATAAGGAAAGAAAGAGACATCTACAGGAGCATAAAGTGTTAATACTATCCCTTATTTCTCAAAATAGTTGTTTACATTCACTCATATTCATTTCTGTTTGTTTATCTATATGTGAGTTTATTTGAGGTGCATACACAAACATTAAATTAACATGATTTTAATATATATGCATGCAGGATTTAACTACCACTGGGTTATTTCCCAAAATGACTGCATAAGTTTACAATCTCAACAGCAGCAAACATAGCAACAGAAAAGTTCATATTTCCCCATTCTCACCAGCATTTGCTATCTTAATTATTATTTAATTTTATTGTGCAGTTGCACTCATCTCACATTCTACTAAATTAATGCTCAACATTTTCAAAACCAGGCTTCAACAGTATGTGAACCGGGAAGTTCCAGATGCTCAAGCTAGATTTAGAAAAGGAAGAGGAACCAGAGATCAAATCACCATCACTTGGATCATCAAAAAAGCAAGAGAGTTCCAGAAAAACATCTACTTCTGCTTTATTGATTATGCCAAAGTCTTTGACTGTGTGGATCACAACAAATTGTGGAAAATTCTTGAAGAGATAGGAATACCAGATGACCTGACTTGCCTCTTAAGAAATCTGTATGCAGGTCAGGTAGCAACAGTTAGAACTGGACATGGAACAACAGACTGGTTCCAAATAGGAAAAGTAGTGCATCAAGGCTGTATATTGTCACCTTGCTTATTAAACTTATACGCATCATAAGACATGCTGGGCTGGATGAACCACAGCTGGAATTAGGATTGCTGGGAGAAATATCAATAACCTCAGATATGAGGATGACATCACCCTTACAGTAGAAAGCAAAGAAGAACTAAAGAGCCTCTTGATGAAAATGAAAGATGAGAGTGAAAAAGTTTGCTTAGAGCTCAACATTCAGAAAACTAAGATAATGACATTTTGTCCCATTAATTCATGGTAAATATATGGCGAAACAGTGGAAATAGTGACACAGTTTATTTTTGGGGGCTCCAAAATCACTGCAGATGGTGACTGAAGCCATGAAATTAAAAGATACTTCTTCCTTGAAAGAAAAGTTATGAACAACCTAGATAGCATATTAAAAAGCAGAGACATTACTTTGCCAACAAAGGTCTATCTAGTCAAAACTATGGTTTTCCCTGTAGTCATGTGTGGATATGACAGTTGGACTATAAAGAAAGCTGAGCATGGAAGAATTGATGGTTTTGAACTGTGGTGTTGGAGAAGACTCTTGAGATTCCCTTGGACTACAAGGAGGTCCAACTAGTCCATCATAAAGGAAATCAGTCCTGAATATTCATTGGAAGGACTGATGCTAAAGCTGAAACTCCAGTATTTTGGCCACCTGATGTGGACTCATTTTAAAAGACCTCGATACTGGGAAAGATTGAAGGCAGGAGAAGAAGGGGATGACAGAGGAAGAGCTATTTGGATGGCATCATCCACTCAATGGACAAGAGTTTGAGTAAACTCGGGGAGTTGGTGATGGAACAGGGAGGCCTGGAATGCTGCAGTCCATGGGATCACAAAGAGTCGGATATGACTGAGCAACTGAAATGAACTTAACTGAACTGATTTTGTAGTTGAGTAGCTTTTCAAATACATATTAATCCTTTTTATTTTCTTTTAGTCAATTTCTTACTCACATCTTTTGCTAAATTTTTTTTCTTTTACATGAATTTTTTCTCTTCTTGCCTGGGAAATCCCATGCAGATATGACCCTGACGGGTTATAATCTATGGGGTTGTGAGGAGTTGGACATGACTGAACAATTCAATAGCAACATATTTCACTATTTTTTTCTGTTTCTTAGAGTATACCCACTCAGTCTTTTAAAACTCTATCTACAGTAGATTTTACTTTATAATTTTGGTTGCCATATATTTCATTTTCAACATTTTAGTTACTGTTATAGTTTCCTTTTCCATGGTCTTTAAAATCAAATCCTATATTTCTTTATATATGTTTAACAATTCTGATATCTGATGTCCTGGGTGGACTCTAAAACTTTTATTTTATATTCAAGGTGACTTGTTGCTTCATGTCCTTCGTAGTTGTGGTGCTGAATTCCTTGTGAAATCTTCATCTGTAGTAATCCCATAGATCTAATGAAGATGCTTTGCTCCAGAGAGGATTTGTCATCTAATTCTTTTCCGTAATGATCATACAGTTACCACAAAATGCAAAAACATGGTAGTGTATATGTTAATTCATTTACATTTTGGATATTTTTCACAAACCTTGAATTTACTCTGATCATTTAAAATGAGAATAAAATTTCTGGGTGACATCCAAAAATTTCTGGGAAATACTTGAAAACATTTTGAGAGTTTTCTGAAAGACATAAATATAGAACATCAACTAAAATGTGCTATAATCCAAGTATTTTAATATCTTCTAAGAATTAGTTCTTGTGGATGCCTGGCAGTATCGTGGGAAAAAAATGCTACCTATCAAAATAGTTTGCTTGATCCTTGGGGGAATGTTTTCTAAATTCTTTGTTTTTCTTGATCCTAATTTGGTGATATTTTCTGTCATTTAGACTTGTTTTTTAAAGTGAGATTGAGGCAACACAAAGATATTGAATTCTTATGTTTATTTTGAAATCTTTCAGAAATTGGAATTTAGAATTAAAATAAAAGTGCATATAATAAGAGACTGATAATAATACAAAGGCCTATGAAAATCAAAGCCAAAGGAGAATTGTAAGCATGTCTTTTTCTTTTTATTACTATTTGTGATCTTTGTGACTTTGTCTTGTGTAAAATTTGGGAGATTTGCTTGGATTCATGGTAGAGTATCTTTTCTTTTTCAGAGTGCTTATGTCCACGTAGCACTGAAAGTGAAATCATGAAAAAGTTAGCAGTCAATTCTTAGCACTTGAGCCTAAAGTTAAAAAAAAAACAAAACAAACTATAATATGGTAACAGTTATGTGTAACAGTATAGACATATTACTTGATGATTGGTAGAAAAAAGGGAAAAGTAAATTTAAAACCTCCCATTTTAGAGCAAAGTAGAAGAAACATATTGAATTGAAATAGCCAGAAGTCATGATCACTGGGGAGAAAGTTATTTTTTTGCTTAGTCACTGCAGCAATTTAAATATCCCTTTCTTGTGTCTATTTATCTCCAATAAAGTGTTACATGATATATTGTGTATCCTAGCCTCAAGACTGGGTTCCCTAATGCTCTTCTTCACTGAAAGAACCAAGAGCCCAAGATCATTCCATGGTTAGGGCAAGAGTTTTAAAATGAACACGTAAGTGTCATAGATAAAAATCATGCCTATTTATTGTTAAGAAACAAAATTTAACCAATTAAAATTTAAAGATCTAACTGCTTTCTTGAATGATTCATGAATCAGGCAACGTCTCATCTACCAAGTAGAAGGGGGTTCCAAAGGACTACAGAAAGGGAAAGGTTTTAAAAGCCAGGATAAGGAAGTCATAAACAAAGATTGTTTCAGGCTTAAGTAGCATCCATCATCTTCCTTTGCAGAATGGAAAGGATTAACTCATTGGTACTATTGACCAGAAAAGTTCACACTGACCAGTTAAAATTAAATTTTTGAGAAGATTATAACTGCATTTAGCTTAGGTATTAAGTCTTGGTTTCATCACAAGTGGCTCCATTTTCAGCCTGTCTTTTTTTTTTTTTCTTAGCACTATAATATGATCAATTGTTTGGTACCCAGTAGGACATGCACACATATGAACACATATATACACATACTCACGGTGGGGCAAGTGGTCAAATCATTCAGTAAGTAAAGGCAAATGAAGAATTTTATTTTTTAAATGATAAAATATCTTCCCAACTGAGTGGTTTAAGTTAATGTTGACATCTGCTTGAGATGTGAAAGATATTTTACTTGCTGTATGAATACTCTAAATATATAAAATTGAGGCTACAGCTTCAAATATGTCTGAAGTTTGAGCCTAAATATGACTCTCCCAGCTACTGACCTTTATTTCACCCAACTAAGAAATGAGCATTCAGGAGTGTTTTGGGCCTCTTTTTCACTAGTGACTTGGGCTTGATGATGAAGCAGGCCTGTTGTTAGAGCTTCTGTACTTCCCTCTGGAAAATGTTGTAACACCGATGAAGTTCTGCCACTGCCTGGGCGCATCTGTTGCTGTTTCTAACTTCATGGATTTATCTCTCTAATTTTCTGCATTCTTTATAAAAGAGACTCTGCACCCTCTGTGCAGGCCAGCATCTTGTCTGTCAATCAGATCTCTGTCTCATTGTGTCATCTTTTAAGGTCATAGGTGAAAAATAATGTCACAATAATGTGTTTTGCACACTATAATTAGACACTGAGTTCATTGAGCTGAGTTTGTATAAAAACAAAAACATGCAAATAAAAATGAACTCATATAAAAATTGATTCATCTTAGTGCAAAAGTCACCTGGTCATGAATGCTAATTAACTGTATTGTATGAAGTGATATAAATCCTTAGAAGTTGAATAAGGAGAGTGTTAATTAGTATGAAAATGAAAGACATTTTCTGAACATGTAATATTAAAGAAGGTAAAGATGAAAAGGGCTTGTTAGAATGGAATACCGTAAAATTAATTGACAAAGCCAAGAACAAGACAGTATTTTGTGGTTGTGACTGTTAATTCAATAAAAACATTTTGTAAACCTATGCTAACTAAAAAAAATGCACAACACAAGAGGTGAGTTAAGTTTTACTTGGGGCAAAATGAGGACAATAGGCTGGGAGACAGCTTCTCAGATAGTTCTGAGGAACTACCCCAAAGAGGTAGTGAGGAAGGTCAGCATATATGTGATTTTGCTGAAGGGGAATACATGAAACCAAGCACACATTTTGGCAGAAGTTTGTTGCTAATCACAGGTAGAAGATGTCTCTGTTAATGACATTAGTGCTTTTCTAGTATAAGAAGATAGAAGAATTTGGACTCATATCTAACTATCTGAAGAACTTTTCTGCCAGTTTTTTCCAGAGCACTGAGTGATAACTTGATCTCCTTCCTGAACTCCTTCAGGGTGTGTTGGAGGCTAGAAACTAAAGTGGATTGTGACTTGATTTTTGAAGAGGCAGATGGCTTGTGAAAAATTTTAGTTGGCACTTAAGATCTAAGAAGAGAGGCAAAGACAGTTAAGAGAAGCAAAAACAAAATTAGCTGTTGAGGAAGGGGGTGAGTTTATTTAGGTGAGAGCAAGATGAATTATTTGCTTGAGTAGTCCCTGAAGAAGGGAAAGGTAGTATTCTAGAAACCATAGTGAATTCTCCTTAGGGGGAAGTGAGATGTTAAAAGGCTTTACCGTCATGCCAGAGCAGATAATTAGGAAATTACAGCTATTAAATTTGACAGAGCATTAGTTTAAATGTGTTACTCACTAGAATTCTGAAAGAGGTAACAAATGGTACAATTTTTACTGAATACTTTTTATAAATCTTTGAGGACAACATCTCACCAGATGGCTGAAGGGTGAGAATGTATTTGTATATTTGAGAAAAGAACACACACACACACAGAGGAGCCTGGGGGAAAAAAAAAACTCCCCAGGAAAACCTGGATGTTTATAAGTCCTTTTCCTCTTTTATATGCAATTACTGCAGTGTGCTTATAGATATTAACCCACCAATCATCAAAAGACCTTGCAAAAGTAGGCAGCAAGTATTATTTCAGAATCTTCTACCTTGATTTAAGATATTAAAACAGAAACAAAAAGAAGTCACCTTGAAAACTGGTGAAAAGATCCAGCCTAGGATCTATGTAATTGACAATTACCAAACAGTTGGTAATGCATAATTTAGTAATACCAGAGTCAACTTCGAACACTGTCCTTATCACCTTGCTATAAAATCTTTAAGTGGATCAGTGCTGCATTTTTAAAAAGCATGAAATATTGCTACACTGAATAATAATTTAACATAATAATCACATAATGCTTATCACCTACTTTCCAAATTCTACATGTTTTACAGTTCTCTCTAAATCCTGCTAGTATCCCTATGAGTTATTGCTGTTTGGAATGAAGAACTTTTAATGTAATAGCTCTATTCATTGCACCAGAAATCCCAGACACTTTGTTTCTAAAGATTAGCAGTTACTTGGTGGCATCCTTAACACTTGTTTTCATCAGATATTATCATTTCTTGGTCTTGGAGATGTATAGCTTAGAGTAGTGATAACAAATGATGGCCACAGTAAATCTTAGCATAAGAATGAAATTCCTTAAGAATCTTCCTCTTACTGACACTGACTGTGTCCTCTGTACAGGTTCTTAGGCTGGATTAAAGATTCCCTGAGACAGGATCCTGGTTTGATCATCTCTGTGTTCTATCACAATAATAATGCACTTAAGTTTGTGTTAACTCATTGTTGGGTGAAGGAATGTGTGATTATAGTGTCCCTCCAATAAAACTATTTCTGACACTGTCCATTGAGAAGTTTGGCATCCCTTTTATGCATTTCCAGAATTTACAAACTTCTTTGTAATCTGCTACTTTTAAATCTGATGTTTTCACACTAGATATAGTAACTGCTACTTTGCAATATTTAATAGCAATATTTCTACTCATTCTGGCCTAGCTACTTTGCTAATAATTATATATTCAATGCCAAACACACAGGAGATGCTCAGCAAATGTGTGCTGAATGAACAAATCCATGTGATCCTCTCCTTCACCTCTATCTGCTTATATATATCAGTAAACAAAACAATAATGGACATGTTCCAATACTTCAAAATTCTAATATTGCTTTAGCTATGTAGCCATTATATATTTAGTGATATTTGTGATTTTATTTTAACTCTACTTCTCAAATATACTGCCTCACTTTTCCCTGTGAGTATCCCTGTGATTTTTTATATCAGCATGAGGTTCATATAATTCACAAGTTCATAAGGAATTCAGAGTGAATTAGTAGATTGAACACTGTGGATTTGTATTTAGGAGACCAATGTTCTTAGCTAGGGTTTACTTTGAAGAAATAAGTTAAACTCTCTGAGCTGAATAGTGTCACCTACAAAATGGTAGGATTAGACAGGGTGATATCTAAAATAATCCAACCCTGCTAACTCTAAATGTCATTTTTTCCAAAACAAATAAACAGGATAAACATGTATTGATTAACATGCAGTAGCAGTGTATTGAGAGAGAGAGAACATTCAGAAAGTCGTATTCATTGTTGAGGTCTATATATTTAGGGCAGTGCTCTCTAATACAGCTTTCTGTGATGATAAAAATGATCTATAATCTGTGCTGTCCAATACAACAAACAGTAAGCACATATGACAATGGAGTACTTGAAAGGGAACTAAATTAACTGAAGAACTATATTTATTTTAATACATTTAAATTTAATAGCTACATGTGGCTGTAGAGGACAGTGTCAGTTCAGAGAGACAAGATCCATGAATGAAAAATGGACACTGTAGTAAAGTTGAAAACAGAAGTATAATACAGGACAAAAGATTAAATTTGAAGAAACTTTTCCATGTTTTAAAGAAGTATATCAAGCTTATAAATAAATAAAATAAATCAAAATGCATATAATATACACTGAAATTAGTTGAGTACTCAAGAGTTTATGCAAGAATCTTTTTACTAATGTAGAAATGATCTCAGGTAAGGAATTCTTCTAGATCATCTAAATATGTTTATAATAAAGATTTTTAGCTAAAATTTAGGAAATGCTGAGAAACAGAGCAAACATAACAATGTTATGTATAATCAGTTTACAGTATTCCAATGACTGTTATCATCCCATATAACAGTAAGGAGTATAGGGATAGAAAACAATAAACTTGACAATCAAATCCAGAGTACAATATAGATCTGGCTTCAGAAATTACAGGGGAAATGATTATGCAAGTGTATTAATTCTTTAAAATACTCACTATTCAATACCTTGGCAAAAGCAGAGTGAGAAGTCCTTGTTTAGAAACTTAGGAAAAAAGAGGAGATGAATCATCAGAACATGGATTCTAAATCAATCCAAGTTATTGTGGCAGATAATAATGAAAGTGAAGGCGTGTTTGGAGTAGTATACTATGTACACTTCAGATCACTATATTATTCTGTTGAAAGAATATCATTAAAACTAAAGAAGTAGAATGGAGGGAAACCAGACAAACTTAGGATTAAAGAGGCTAGAGCATTATTGATGAAGAATGATTATCCATCTTAGCAAATGTGGCCTTAAGAGAGATGACTAATAAGAGAACTGCAAGCAGTTTAATAAGAATTGTAAGGAAAGGCTGGATTGCAGATGACCTGAAACAGAAAAAGAGGAAACACTTTCTCATAGTGAGAGTCAATTATACAAATGGAAAAGCTAGCTAAAGAAGGTGGCTGAATTATTATGCTATTAATAAAGATATTAAAATCGAATCAATTATAAAATTAACTCTTCCATTGGTAAAACTTTACCAAAAAACCTAACACCATAATATTGCTAACAACAAATTGAATAACTAAAATATAGGCTATATCATTAAAAGAACTAAAGTTGTGATGTAACTATGCCTTATACATTTGAAGGGTAAATATAGAGAAATGTAATATAGTAAAGTGGGCACTGACATTGGAATAGGAAAGACTTATATGTGAATCCTCATTCTGCCATTACTAATGCTCAAAGTAGAGTCAGATTGCTTTACCTTCCTGAATCTGAATCGCCAAAATTGAAGTGAATTCAATGAGATCTACTTAAGGAAGTTGTTTTGATGTTTAATAAAATATGTAGAAAATGCCTAGCACTGTGTCTGGGCATTTATTGTTCCTTATAAACATAGCCTAAATTTAGTCAACTGTAATATACATATACATACCTGTCAAAATAATTCCTTCTAATATTTATCAAGCATTAGCCTCTAAGAGGTATTCTCCTGTGTACCATTACCAGCTGTACAAATAGAGGAAACAGGCTACATTCTTTGCCCTCAAGGGATCATAATCTAATCAGTAAAAAAGAACTCATAAACAATAGTTATGTAAGTTAAACCATGAGAAGTGTTCTAAACAGCTACAAACAAGTGATTTGGGAAAAGAGAAAGGCAAGATTGGAAGGGGATGAGCAGGATAGCAATCTGTGTAGAGGAGGATAAACTATTTTATCTTGGTGTTCAGGTGTCCTTGTCAAATCATTAATTTTATTTTATTAAAAAAATTTAATTGGAAGAAAATTACAAGGTTGTGTTGATTTCTGCCATACAACAGTGCAGATTAACCGTAATTGTACATGTATCAATTCCCTCTTGAGCCTCCCTCCCCTCCCTCATCCCATGCATCTAGGTCATCACAGAGTGCCAAGCTGGGCTCCCTGGGTTACATAGCAACTTCTCAGCTATCTATTTTACACATGGTATTGTATATATGTCCTTGCTACTTTCTGTGTTCCTCCCACTCTTTCCTTCCTTCACTGTGTCCATAAGTCCTTTCTCTATATCTATGTCTCCATTCCTTTCTTGCAAATAGGTTCATCAATACCATTTTTTTTCTAGATTCCATATATGTTAAAATATGCATTAATATGTTATATGTGTTTTTCTCTTTCTGATTTATTTTATTCTGTATAACAAGCATTAGGTTCGTCCACTTCACTAGAACTATCTCAAATTCATTATTGTTTTTTAGCTGAGAAATATGCCATTGCATATATGTACTAGACCTTCTTTATCCATTCATCTGTTGATGGACATCAAGGTTACTTCCATATCTTCACTATTGTAAACAGAGCTGTGATGAACATTGGGGTACATGTGTCTTTTTCAATTATGGTTTCCTCAATTCATTAATTTAGATAATCACAATGATGTGATCACTCACCTAGAGCCAAACATCCTGGAATGTGAAGTCAAGTGGGCCTTAGGAAGCATCACTATGAGCAAAGCTAGTGGAGGTGAAGAAATTCCAGTTGAGATATTTCAAATCCTAAAAGATGATGCTGTTATAGCACTGCACTCAATATGCCAGCAAATGCATAAAACTCAGCAGTGGCCACAGGACTGGAATAGGTCAGTTTTCATTCCAATCCCAAAGAAAGGCAATGCCAAAGAATGCTCAAACTACCTCACAATTGCACTCATCCCTTACGCTGGTAAAGTAATGCTCATAATTCTCCAAGCCAGGCTTCAATAGTATGTAAGTCATCAAATTCCAGATGTTCAAGCTGGATTTAGAAAAGGCAGAGGAACCAGAGATCAAATTGACAACATCCAATGGATCATCAAAGAAGAAGGAGAGTTCCAGAAAAATATTTACTCTGCTGTACTGACTATGCCAAAGCCTTTGACTATGTGGATCACAACAAACTGTGGAAAATTCTTGAAGAGATGGGAATACCAGACCACCTGACCTGCCATTTGAGAAATCTGTTTACAGGTCAGGAAGCAACAGTTAGAACTGGACATGGAAAAACAGACTGGTTCCAAATCAGGAAAGGAGTATGTCAAGGCTGTATATTGTCATCCTGCTTATTTAACTTATATGCAGAGTACATCATGACAAATGCTAGGCTTTATGAAGCACAGGCTAGAATCAAGATTGCCTGGAGAAATATCAATAATCTCAGATATGCAGATGACACCACCCTTATGGCTGAGCAAAGAAGAACTAAAAAAAATCTCTTATGAAAGTGAAAGAAGAGAGTGAAAAAGTTGACTTAAAGCTCAACATTCAGAAAACTAAGATCATGGCATCTGGTCTCATCACTTTGCGGCAAATAGATGGGGAAACAATGGAAACAGTGATAGACTTTATTTTGGGGGGCTCCAAAATCACGACAGATGGTGGTTGCAGCCATGAAATTAAAAGATGCTTACTCCTTGGAAGAAAAACAATGACCAACCTAGACAGCATATTGAAAAGCAGAGACATTACTTTGTCAACAAGGTCCATCTAGTCAAGGCTATGGTTTTTCCAGTGGTCATGTATGAATGTGAGAGTTGGACTATAAAGAAAGCTGAGCATGGAAAAATTGATGCTTTTGAACTGTGGTGTCGGAGAAGACTCTTGAGATTCCCTTGGACTGCAAGGAGGTCCAACCAGTCCATCATAAAGGAAATCAGTCCTGAATATTCATTGGAAGGACTGATGTTGAAGCTGAATCTCCAATACTTTGGCCACCTGATGTGAAGAACTGACTCCTTGGCAAAGACCCTGATGCTGGGAAAGATTGAAGGTGGGAGGAGAAGGGGATAACAGAGGATGAGGTGGTTGGTTGGCATCATTCACTCAATGGACATGAGTTTGGGTAAACTCTGGGAGTTGGTGATGGACAGGGAAGTCTCGCATGCTGCAGTCCATGAGATTGCAAAGAGTCAGACACAACTGAGTGACTGAACTGAAGAATTTATTCATTTATTTCTTTAACAAATATTTAGTTATCACCTAAGTATTCTAGGCTCTGAAATACAATGATGAAAGCAGCACAGTGTTGCTTGCTTTCACTGAGTCTACAGTTTAGTCTATAGTGAATTGAAGAGCTGTGCCATTCTTCATTGCAGGTTTATTCCTATGGGGTGAATGGGTTCAGGGTAAATCTCATGGCATGCAACCCAAGTCTTACAATGTTTAGATTAAAAGAAGTTTCAAGAGTAAATCAGAAGAGTAAAAACTTCTGTAAAAAGCAGTATACATATGAAAAGGTGTATTTGTAGAAACAGGAAAGATCAGTCCTTTCTTCTTGGGCTACTATAGTAACAGTAGAAAGAATGCTGGGCATAAGAGGATCTTTGGCTTTATATGAAGATAAATCTAGGTTTCTTTTTAAATATCAACCGACATAGTCAGCCTTTTTTCTCATCTGTTGCCCTCCTGGTTCAGGACTAATCTTTTACACTTCAATACCAAAAAAATATTTATTTAGTGAATTAAATGAATGAATATTCTTTAAGTTAAATATTTATATTTCATTATGAAATCCAATTTATGATAATTAATACTTCTATCATTATTCTTTTTGTTGGGGCTAACATTTTAGTTGCCTTCCACACAAATCTGATATTCATGTGGAAATTCAGTTACATTACTGCAAAGCATAATGAAACATTGAGTTTACATTATATTTCTCTTTTCTCCAGACACCCTCTTAACCTCTACCATTGCCTAACTGAATCATTTATGTCAAAAGATGTTATTTCATGAATATAAGGAAATGCTTTCTCTTTGTTTTTTTGAAAATGCTTTGCCATTTTCAATTTCAATGTCTTTCTTTGTCTTTTTGCCCAGGAAGCCATAAAAAGCAGGTACTGCTAACAGCTATTAGAATTACCTAGTTCAGTTAAGGCTATATAAGCACTTAGCCAAATTTATCTGAAGATGGCTGCATTTAGAAAACCTCTCAAATATAAGTTAAATGATCTATCTACCCAAACTGTAAAATAGTCTAATAAATTGCTGGTGTGCAAAACTTAAAAGCTTTTGCACAGCAAAGGAACAAAACAAAAATGCAACCTGCTGAATGGGAGAAGATATTCTGAAATGATATGTCTGATAAGGCATTAATATCCAAAATATGCAAAGAATGCATGTAATCAACATCAAAAAAATGATAATAACCCTCAAACAACCTGATTAAGAAGGGGACAGAGGACTTGGATAGGATTTTTCCAAAGAAGACATATGTGCCCAACAGGCACATGAAAAGATCCTTTACATCACTAATCATCAGGAAAATGGCAAATCACAACTTTGAGATATCCCCTCATACGTGTCAGAATGGTTATCTTCAAAAAGATAAGAAATAACAAGTGTCATTGAGACTATGGAGAAAAGGGAATCATAGTACATTGTTTCTGGGAATGCATTGGGAAACAGTATGGAGTTTCCTCAAAAATTAAAAATAGAAGTGTGTTATATGACACAGCAATTCCACTCTAGATATACA
The DNA here is from genome assembly GCA_007570785.1 of Antilocapra americana. Classification (NCBI taxonomy): domain Eukaryota; kingdom Metazoa; phylum Chordata; class Mammalia; order Artiodactyla; family Antilocapridae; genus Antilocapra; species Antilocapra americana. The sequence continues at coordinate 20,178,979 of ML661344.1, forward strand.
TACAAGGAAAATAAGAATACTAGTTCAAAAATATATACATATCTTATTGTTCATAGATGTATTCTTGACTTGTTTACAATAGTCAAGATATGGAAATAACCAAGTGTCCACTGATAGATTAAAGAAGATGTGATTTATTACTCAGCCTTAAAAAGGTTGACTTTTATGGATGGACCTGGAGGATATTATGTGTACTGAAATAAGTCGTACCAAAAAAGAGAAATACTGTATGCTTTTGCTTATATATCTAAAGAGTAAAAAGAATAAATATAACAAAAGAGAAACAGACTCACAGATACAGAGAACAAACCCATGGTTACCAGCAAGGACAAGGGTAGGGAGAAGGGCAAGATATGGGAAGGGCATTTAAGAAGTACAAACTACTAGGTACAAAATAAATAAATGTAAGATGTAATGTACATGATAAAGAGTATAACCAATATTTCATAATAACTTTATGTGGAGTATAATCTATCAAAATAGCCACTCACTATGTTGTACACTTGAAACTAAGTAATATGATGTTGTAAGGCAACTACATTTCAACTTATATATATATATATATATATACACATACACACACGTGTGTGTGTATGTATTTGTAACAGATATGGAGAATCCTATAACATTTAACAAATGATCAAAACGGTTGATATTATATTTAAAAAGAGCCAGAAGTCAGATACAGAAATACTAATATTCAGGTCTACTCCTGATCCAGAGTGTGTTAATTTAAATAACATATTTTTAAGATTGCTAATTGATTTACTGCATAATCTAGATCAATTTTTTCCCTTCTTTTTAGGAGAGTCAGCACACATTCTTAGAATTTTCCTTAACACAGGACTATAGCAGGTACACCTTGCTTGATTCTTCTTTCTTTCTCTCTCTCTCTTTGGTACTTTCTAATTAGCTTTAGAGGCTTCCCTGGTGGCTCAGATGGTTAAGCTCCTGCCTGCAGTGCAGGAGACCCAGGTTCAATCCTGCGTTGGGAAGATCCCCTAGAGAAGGAAATGGCAACCCACTCCAGTACTCTTGCCTGGAAAATTCCATCGACAGAGGAGCCTGGTAGGCTACAGTCCATGGGATTGCAAAGAGTCAGACACAGCTGAGCAACTTCACTTTCTTAGAATAAAATTAAGAGTTTTGTCTGTCTTTTTGTCACTTTAGAGAAAGAAAATGAGATTCAAACTCAACTTTGGTTTAGTTAGGTTCTCATTTCCTGGTAAGAAAGAAACGCAAAACTTTAAGCACTTTGTGATTTGTTTGGTATCATTTGTTCAATATTTTTGAAAAGACAGTCAGATAATGCTATGGAAGACAACGAAGGACTAAACATATTGGAAATAATTCCAGGTTTCAAATAATGTCTTTCTCTTCTAACTATGATTGGTTGTCAGGTCTTCAGAAACTCTCTTAGACAATGAAACCAGAGATAATTTAATATCCCAACTTCAAAATGTGCTTGAATAATGAATGGTTTAGAATGAATTTGAAGCACAATATACATTTTGTGTTTTAGAGACTCAGGTTCTAGCTTCAGTTTTGCTGACAGACTGTCTCTCTGGGTGAGGCACTTTTGTTGATTCTTTTGTTGTCCATCTGTCACAGGGTGAATGACCTGCCTTATTCCTTAGCAAAAGGGATAGATAAACATTTCCTAGGTTTTTCAAATGCCAATTTGATCAAAATGTTGAATGCGTATGAAAACAAATGCAGTAAGACAAAAGAGAAAGGCTTTGCCATCCTAACAGCTGGGAAACACAAAATATTGAAATATTGTTTGTTCCACACATAGTGTTAAATGCTGTAGCTGGTTTTCATTCATTGAATAGTTGCTTTTGTTGGCATTGTGAAAACAAAGCCAATTTTATTATTATTTTTTTAAATAAGTGTTTTTTTGTGTGTATGAAAATTGCTAAGAGAGCATCAGTAGCGTGTTCACTTTTGATGTCTTTTACCTGTAGTGGTGATACGTTTGAAATGAACTAGTGAACTATCCACTGATCTCTATTGGGATTGAAATCTTTCTGAGACAGCAGGCCAGGATTATTGGAAGCACAACATGGGAGTGAAAAACATATGTCTTCTTCATTTGAAGTTAACCAGTCTGTTAGGATTCAAACTTGGACCTTATCTTTATGAGTATTTAGAACTAGTCAAATTAACTGGTCCCACTTTCCTGCTCTCATAGCCTCTAGGGAATTGTCTCAGAGAAAGGGTAGTATGTAACAAGTGCTACGATCTCTACTTAGGAGCCATTAATTGTCTCAGTTTCACTTTTCCTAAGTTCTGAGAATATATAATCTAGAGAAAAATTTTAATATTAGGACATTATCAATTATCTTGTACTATGGTTTGCCTGGTTAGAATTATTTTCATTTAAACTTTCTATCAGTTCAGTCAGTCACTCAGTCATGTTCAACTCTTTGCGACACCATGAACCACAGCACGCCAGGCCTCCCTGTCCATCACCAACTCCCGGAGTCCACCCAAATCCATGTCCATTGAGTTGGTGATGCCATCCAGCCATCTCATCCTCTGTTGTCCCCTTATCCTCCAACCTTCAATCTTTCCCAGTATCAGGGTCTTTTCAAATGAGTCAGCTTTTTGCATCAGGTGGCCAAAGTACTGGAGTTTCAGCTTTTTAGCATCAGTCCTTCCAATGAAGATTCAGGACTGATATCCTTTAGGACGGACTGGTTGGATCTCCTTACAGTCCAAGGGACTCTCAAGAGTCTTCCCCAACACCATATTTCAAAAGCATCAATTCTTTGGCCCCCAGCTTTCTTTATAGTCCAACTCTCACATCCATATGTGACTACTGGAAAAACCATAGCCTTGACTAGATGGACCTTTGTTGACAAAGGAATGTCTGTGCTTTTCAATATGCTATCTAGGTTGGTCATAACATTCCTTCCAAGGAGTAAGCGTCTTTTAATTTCATGGCTGCAATCACCACCTGCAGTGATTTTGGAGCCCAGGAAAATAAAGTCATCCACTGTTTCCACTGTTTCACCATCTATTTGCCTTGAAGTAATGGGACCAGATGCCATGATCTTAGTTTTCTAAATATTGAGCTTTAAACCAACTTTTTCCATTCTCCTCTTTCACCTTCATCAAGAGGCTTTTTAGTTCCTCTTCACTTTCTGCCATAAGGGTGATGTCATCTTCATATCTGAGGTTATTGATATTTATTTCTCCAGGCAATCTTGATTCCAGCTTGTGCTTCCTCCAGCCCAGCATTTCTCTTGATGTACTCTGCACAGAAGTTAAATAAGCAGGGTGACAATATATAGCCTTGACATACTCCTTTTCCTATTTGGAACTAGTCTGTTGTTCCATGTCCAGTTCTAACTGTTGCTTGCTTACCTGTGTACAGGTTTCTCAAGAGACAGGTCAGATGGTCTGGTATTCCTATCTCTTTCAGAATTTTCCACAGTTTATTGTGATCCACACAGTCAAAGGCTTTGGCATAGTCAATAAAGCAAAAATAGGTGTTTTTCTGGAACTCTCTTGCTTTTTTGATGATCCAGCAGATGTTGGCAATTTAATCTCTGGTTTCTCTGCCTTTTCTCAAACCAGCTTGAACATCTGGAAGTTCATGGTTCACGTATTTTGAAGCCTGGCTTGGAGAATTTTGAGCATTACTTTACTAGCGTGTGAGATGAGTGCAATTGTGCGGTAGTTTGAGCAATCTTTGGCACTGCCTTTCTTTGGGATAGGAATGAAAGCTGACCTATTCCAGTCCTGTGCCCCCTGCTGAGTTTTCTACATTTTTTGCATATTGAGTGCAGCACTTTAACAGCATCATCTTTCAGGATTTGAAATAGCTCAACTGGAATTCCATCACCTCCATTAGCTTTGTTCATAATGATGCTTCCTAAGGCCCATTTGACTTCACATTCCAGGATGTCTGGCTCTAGGTGAGTGTTCACACTGTCATGATTACCCAGGTCGTGAAGATCTTTTTTTGTACAGTTCTGTGTGTTCTTGCCACCTCTTCTTAATATCTTCTGCTTCTGTTCGGTCCATACCATTTCTGTCCTTTTTTGAGCCCATCTTTGCATGAAATGTTCCCTTGCTATAATTTGATTTGTTTCTTGTAATTGTAGACATATTTATATTAGCTAAAATTAAAATGCAAAAACCCTTAACACAATATTAACATGCCTCATCTATGGGATAATCAAGTCTTCCCTTCAACCCAAGAGAGCATAGGACCTCTTTGCCCTTTCCACCCTATGAAGACACAAAAAAATATAGCTGTCTATGAAGTAGGAAACAGATTTTCACTATATATTGAAACTCCCTGCTCCTTGATCTTAGACTTTCCAGCCTGTGCAACTATGAGAAATAAATTTTTGTTGTTTAAGCCACCTAGTCCACTGTATTTTGTTATGGACTAATTGCTATATACTTCTGGCAGCTAACATGTTTTAGAGGTATCCATACCTCTGTCACTAAGATGATCATCCAGGTACCATACTATTCCTGCCTTAGAGAGTATTTGGTTTACAAAGATCAGGCTTTCAAAGAGATGTTATGACAGACAATGCTTTGAAAAATATGTCTTCACCATGATGGTTTTTATCAAGTATAATCAGTTAAAGTGAGATGAAGATGAAAGACTAATAATTTTGACAATGCTTATGTCTTCCACACAAGTGTATCCTACTTTGATCTACAGGAAGAAGAAAAGGTAGTTCATGTATTGTGTGATGCTCTTGGTAGATAAATGCTCCTAAAATGTATTCAGGGTGGGTTAACTTATCTGTTCTATTTATTCTCTGATAATATAAGCAACTCTATTAGTTATAGTATCTAGTCATCTTTAATTGAAATTAATCATAATTAATCTTGGATATCACGTCTAGTTGACACTTATCCAAACTATATGCTTCATTTTGCTTAGAGGATAGCAGTTTAATACAAACATCAGTGTTTTTCTATTTACATGTGAGCACAAGAAACTGTTTACTCTTGTGAATAAGTTTTATCTAAACTTTCAGTAGCTTTCAGTTTCTTAGGATCTTCTGGTCTCCTTCAAAGTAATATTAATCCCAGTCATTTTCATTCTTGTTAAATAATTGTGGAGGTTTATACTTCTTCATGCCTTAATGTCACTTCTTAGTAAACCTACTTAAATTCTAGTGAATTGTTCTGGTCATTTCAGATTTCAGGACTGAAGGAATACTTTTTCAAACTCATGATTGGTTATGAAAAACTAAAACTTTCTTTATCATTTATATCTTCATAAGACTACTAATAATAAATATTATTTAGTAAAAAGATAAAATAAATAATTTACAAAATTCTGCTTAAGCATTCATCTTTGTATTAGATGAATCTCTTTAAATTTGAACATTTATATTTTCTATT
>ML661344.1:20184370-20236381 GCA_007570785.1 Antilocapra americana
TTTTTCGAAAATAATAAAAATAGGTAATAATGATTTAATTTACCATTTCTATGAGAGGCATTGAATAGTATCAATGACCAAAAGTCAAGCAAAAAAGAATTCAAGTTTTACCTCTGCCGATTCCTATATATGTAATCTTCAAAAGTTACTCAACTTCTATAAATTTGAGAAAATAGTATCTCCTCAATTGCATTGTTGTAAGGATTAATAAAATCATATATATAAGGTGCTTAATGGAATCTCTATCACTGTCATCACTTCTGCCAACTTTCATGTAGGTGATCCTTCTGTTTAAGTGTGCTCTTAATATAAATTACCCTTTATGTGTGGTTGATTTTGATAACTGTTTTCAGATTACTGAAAAATATGCAATTAGAAATATAGACACATAGAATACATATGGAAAAATATCACAGGGATAGAAAATCCTGAAAATCAAGCAAACCGTTTCTGAAAATGTAGTCCCTATTCAAAGATTTTCAGTGATACTCTGCTAAATCCCTGTAACTCATGTAAAGCTACGAGTCTGTGTGTGTGTGCGTGTGCACACAGGTAGGAGGGAGAAGAAGGGAAAGAGATAGGGAAATAGGAAATGGTCTTTCTAAACCTGTCTACTTCAGCTTTTTTCTCTACTGGGATAATTAGGTCAAATAGAGGAAAAATACGCTTAGATAAAAGCCAAAAGGCCAGTGTATTACTAATTAGGTAAATAAACAGTGTGCTGTAAAATCTTTTAAATTTGTTATCTGGATCATTCAGAATAGCATGAAATTTGAAATAACTGCTATTCCCCAGCCTGTTAGATAAGATTTCCCTATTAAAATCAGTCATTTAAGCCAAAGTACAAAAATATATATAATTTGAAGTGAAAATTGGGTCCCAAGGGTACCTCAGGTTGCTAAATTGGTTAGATAACTTGAAGTGAATGTCACTAGATAGCCATGAGTTAGCCATAGTGAAAGAATGATCTGTGAACCACTCTGATTCCTTGTCAACAGCAAAAGAGGGAGCCGCATAGCCTATAAAGGAAGTAACCTTTGCAGATGACTTCCTTGTATTGACATGTGATCCGGACAATTTACTGTTTTCCTTTGAAGGTTCATACATGGTTAAGTCTCATTCCGATTTAATGAGATACAGGTATCTGATAATCAAGAGCTGCGGAATTGCCCTTCTATTCTAATTAACTAGGTATTATGATATTTTTATTTGTTTTCTAGTCTCCTTTTTGGCCTTAATTAGAAGAGACAGTATGAAAAAATGGCTATTTCCTTTGTGCACATACATTCACTGATGTTTGCAAGTTTAACTCAAGCTTGTGGATAAGAGCAAGGCACATTGGATTGGAACATGCATTAGGTTCCAGATATCAAAGTTAGCTTTAGTTTGACTTTGTGAGATTCTAAAAGCAGCTGTGCTTTGTTGCACTTGCTTAGATCCCAACAGTGATTTAGTTCTGAGGATTATATATTTGTCTCTTATGTGTCAAAAGTCCTATCCCTTGTGACTTTACAACTCTGTTTTTGTATTTAATGTAAAAGCATGATAGCTTCACATTGATGATTGTCAGCAGTTGCTATTTATCATCTGTCAAAACCTTTTCTCATGGGAAGGCAGAAAATCAAATGGATTATGGCTGTTTTTTTAGTTGCTTCAAGGAATCTTACATGACACAAGGCAAAAAAAAAAAATGGTAAAATGACTCCTTGACAAGTAACTTAGCATTCAGATAAATCTGTGATTTTATGCACATAACAGAGCTGTCATTCACCCTGACAAAATAGCATATTTTAAAGTGTTATGTCAATTTGCTTGTTTGACCTCTATGTTGCTTCAACACCTGGCCTGATAGTTACATATCTTTGCAGTTACTTGTTTCTGGTGAAACAATAAACTGAGTTGATTCGATGGCACCTCTGAAGAGTGTGAAAAGGATGCAGTTATTGGATTCTTTTCTTTTCAGGTTTTCCACGTTTTTGGTTGAGATTATCATCACATTCTGATGACCTGTCAAAACTGGGGAAACTAATCTCATTGAAGAGACATCAGTGGGGTTTTAGTAATTAATTTTTATTAATCTGAAATATAGGTACATTTGGAGATATAAATGATGATGTTGGAAGTAAGTGAAATCAACCATATAGAAATTTTGAAATAAGAATGGCCTTATAGAACCATAAATAAATGTGAACTGTGTTTTAGGAACCATCTTTACCAATAGACATGGAATTTATGACTAGTAGGTTATGATGATCTATCTGTTATTAACTTTAGATTTAGCTTTAGAGATGAACACAGAGATGTGTTCCAGCCCAGAGTTTCCCAACCCCAACAGTGATAACATTTAGCTGAATAACTTTTGGCGGGGGCTGTCCTGTGTTTTACAGGATGATTGGCAATAGCCTTGGCCTCTACCCACTAGATGCCAGTAGTACCCCTGGAGTTGTGGCAATCAAAGACATCTCAAGTGATTACCAAATGTCCACTGAGGGCAATAATTGCTCTAGGATGAGAAACATCATTTTGTAGAAATTGATTCTTTCCTTTTTGAATGGAATTTTTCTTATCCAATTGTATCCAGAACTCTAAATATTACTAGAACAAATGACTCCAACTACTCTGAATTCTGAGTTCAAGGAGTTCCCATGAGTTAAGGCAAACTACTGTCCTAAAGGCTTCCCAGGTGGTGATAATGGTAAAGAATCCACCAACCAATTCAGGAGACATAAGAGACATGGGTTTGATAGCTGGGTCAGGAAGATCACTTGGGGATGGGCACAGCAATCCTCCCTAGTATTCTTCTCTGGAGAATCCCATGGAGAGAGGAACCTCACAGGCTCCGGTCCATTGGGTAAAAAAGGAGTCAAACCTGACTGTAGAGAATTAGCGCACACTGCCCTGAAGGGTTTACTAGAGGTCAGTCTAAAACTGATCTTATCAAAACATCCATCTGCACACTGCATCCTTACCCACAACAGCCACTTCTCAGTAAGCCAATATAAACAGAGATCTGAGATAGAAAGGTTTTTTTTTTTTTCTTCTCTTTTTCTTAGGAGTTTGATGCTGTTAATAGAACCTCTATTTTCTGGTAGAAGCACAGATTGCTTTATCCTCTCCCAGGTTAAAGGGAAATTTTCCAAGAGAATAATTCTTAAATAGTGGGGGTGTCTGCAAATAGTGGAGATTAATTATCGAGTGGAATATGTTGCAGTGTTCTGATAGAGTATTCTGGAGACCTAGATTTTTGGCACACTGTCTTTTTCATTTTCCTACTTTATCATGGAGCAAAAGAAAATAAAAACAACTATATCTCATCTATTCTCTGAAATTTGGGGGTACTTTTGAATATGGAAACTGCACAACTCTGGTCTAAGGCTGTGTATAGAGCATCACCAGTACTTAGAAACAGCACAATAGTGTGTATCTTGAAAATGACAGAGGTAATCTCCACCTTACCCTGCTGCTCTACATTCTTCTATGACTCCACAAGAAGGAGTACAGAGGTGAATGGAAGAGCAAGGAATACAGGGCAGCATCAATGGCTGCTTGATAAGTGACGGAACACAAAGCCTGCAACTTCATAATAAAGAGAATCAGGGTAAAACCACTACACTAGCAAGCTTAGATGGATCCAGAATGAGTCAGAGATAATTTAGTACACCTATCTGTGTACTAGATAGCACACCTCTCTAGTACACCACCTGTGGCAAGGCAGGCAAAGAGATCTCCTCTTCTCCTATCTCTCTTTCCTTTTTAAAATATTAAGGGGAAAAGGTCCAAGAAAATTTTATTTGTCCAACAACCCATTAATCATCCTTTAGCCCCAAGATCAAATTATTTTCCCAACTGATGGGAATCCTATCAGAGATGCTTTTGCAACTGTCTACAATTTGGGTCTCTATTGGAAAAAATATATTAATTAATTAGAGGTCTATAGTACCATCTCTATTTAAAGGCTACTGCTTGATTGTACTTTTGTGACCATATGACACGTACTCAGCACTTGATGTCGTACATAACTGAGCTCTTCTGAACTCAGACATCACTGGATATTTAACTTTGGACTTGGAGAGTTTATATTAAACCAGGCATTAAACTAATTCTCCCCCCAGCACAATCTTTCTCTCATTTTTTCTCTTTGTTTATTTTTTAATGATAATTTTTCTAAAAAGAAAAATCGTTCTTTCCAAGCTGTAGCTCTTTATTACAGAGTACCCATCTGCCACCTCTATTCTGTTCTATTTCTCCCCTCTCCTTAATCTGCCATTCTCTAAATTCTGTTGCCTTCTCCATATATTGGTTTTGCATTACAAAACTCAGGGAACCATCTGGCAAGAGCAGAATCCTCTCTGGAAGGAGGGCAACAAACTGAGAGTGCAAAGGCCAGAAACCTCTTTAGCATAAAGAAAAAAGGATAAAGACTTGCTGTTGTAATACATTAATAATTTCTGTTCAATCTGTCTTTCTTTTTAGTGAGGATCTGTGGTTCCTGAAAAGAGATGAACAGATATTTAAATGTGCTGCCTGGATACACTCACTATTTCTAGTCCATTATTCGTTTCCCATTGTCTCCTGTGGAGCATGTGCTTATATCCTCGCATATCTTTCTTCAGTCATCTCTGGCTCAGGTTCATACTGTTGATTTTCCCAAGTTTCAGAGAAGGGAAGTCATGTTTTATATGTTCATTTTGGGTAGCAATTCCTAACAGTTCTGGAGTATTTGCTATGTGTAGACTGTTCAAAATTTATGTATGTGAACTTCTACGAATAACGTGTAGATTGCTGAGTTTTCAAAAATGGACATACCCATGTTACCCACCCCCCTCATTATACACCTCCCCAGAACAAATACATGGTTATTAATACTATTCTCATCCCCAAATATAACCATTATTCTGACTTCAAATACCAATTATCAATGCTGTTTCTTTAGAACTTTATACTACACAACTTATTTATTCATCTTATTTTTGATATTATGATTATGATATAACATTCTATGTGATTATGTGATATAGTAATCATAATATATAATGGTTAACTATATAATTCATTTGTATAATTATATATACATATTTAAATATATACATATGTATATACAAATTATATATACTTAATATATAATATATCACTTGTGAACATTCTTGTAAATGGGTTTTGATGAAATCTTTTTGTGACATCTATACTCAGGAGACAAATTTTTGAGTCATAGGGAATACTTCCAAACAGTTTTCCAAAGTGGTTGTACTGATTTATATTACTAGTTACAATAGATGAGAGTTCAGTTCCTCCATATTCATTCAAGACTTGATTAAGTCTATCTTTTTTATTTTAACCATCTGCTGAGTGTTTATATATCTCATTGCTATGGTAATTTACATATCTTTTATGATTACTGTTGTTGAGACTGTTCAAAATTTGTGTGAATGTGTGAGAACTTTTAAGGATGGTGTTGAATGTCCTTTCACATTTTTCTTGGCTGTATAAATATCTTTTGTGAAGACCAAGACTTTTGCCCAGAGTCTGTGGAATGTCTGCATTTTTCATATGATTTAAAGGGGTAGGAGTGGGGAGGAGGATGGATATATATGAGTACTTTGTTGAACACAAATTGTAAATATCTTTTTATACTTTGTGGACTTTTAAACTACCTTTTGAAAAAAGAAGAATTTCTTAATTTAAGTGTATTTAAATTTAACACTATTTTCTTGTTCAGTGTGTTTAGTGCTTTTATGTGCTTGCTGACCTCAAGGTCAAGACGAAATTGTCAAATTTCTTCTAAAATTTTTTCTTGTTTTCTCTTTAACTTTTAGCTTCACAGTCCATATGGGATTGAGTTTTTATACAGTAGGGACTATGGGTTGAGTCATATGCTTTCATGTGCAGAAATCACATGAACTGTGATTTAGTTTTGTGAATAGTACTGATTGATGAAGTACTATTTACTGAAATAGATTCTCCTATCTTAACTATTATTCTATCTCAACATTACATTATGACATTAAAAAAAATCACACATACACACACCAAAAAAAAAAAAAAAAGGTTTATGTATCAGGTCTCTATTTTTGGATTTTCTTTAGTGTTTTCTTAATTACTGTCCTTTTAGAACACATACTTGTATCTGATAAGCATGTTTGTTCTTCAAATTCATCTCCAGTTTTGTTCTTCTTTAAGCTTATCTTTGCTCTCTTTGGCCCTTTGAATTTCCAAGTAACTTTTAAATCAGTGTATTTATAATGCCCCCTCCTCCACTACTAACATACAGATATATATTTAAAAAAAAATCCTGCCAGTATTTTTATTAGAATTTCAATGAATCCACTGATTAATTTGAGTAATTGACCTTTTATTTTAAGTAATTTCTATTCCAATCCTTGACTATGAAAGATCTTATTGTTTAGTTTTGTTAATTTCTCTCTTTACTATTATAAGTGTTCAAGGAAAGCGGGCTAAAATTTCTCACTATTTGGATTTTTTATATTTCTCATTATATATTAGAAAATTACTTAGAAATTCTTTATCTATGGTATTAGATACAAACATTCAAGATGTTCAGGCTGGATTTAGAAAAGGTAGAGGAACCAGAGATCAAATTGCCAACATTCTCTGGATCAGTGAAAAAGCAAGAGTTTCAGAAAAAAACATTTACTTCTGCTTTATTGATTATATGAAAGCCTTTGACTGTGTGGATCACAAAAAACTGTGGGAAATTCTTTAAGAGATGGGAATACAGACCACCTTACCTGCCTCCTGAGATATCTGTATGCAGGTCAGGAAGCAACAGTTAGAACTGGACATGGAACAACAGACTGGTTCCAAATGGAAAAAGGAGTACATCAAGGCTGTATATTGTCACCTTGCTTATTTAACTTATATGAAGATTACACCATGAGAAATGCTGGACTGGGTGAAGCACAAGCTGGAATCAAGATTTCCTGGAGAAATATCAATAACCTCAGATATGCAGATGATACCACCCTTGTGGCAGAAAGTGAAGAAGACCTAAAGACCCTCTTGATGAAAGTGAAAGAAGAGAGTGAAAAAGTTGGCTTAAAGCTCAACATTCAGAAAACTAACATCATGGCACCTGTTCCCATCACTTCATGGTAAATAGATGGGGAAACAGTGACAGACTACTTTTTGGGCTCCAAAATCACTGCAGATGGTGAGTGCAGCCATGAAATTAAAAGATGTTTGCTCCTTGGAAGAAAAACAATGACCAACTTAGACAGCATATTAAAAACCAGAGACATTACTTTGCCAACAAAGGTCTTCTGACAACAAAGCAGAAGAATTGATACTTTTGAAATAAGGTGTTGGAGAAGATTCTTGAGAGTCCCTTGGACTGCAAGGAGATCCAACCAGTCCATCCTAAAGGAAATCAATCCTGAATATTCATTGGAAGGACTGATGTTGAAGCTGAAACTCCAATACTTTGGCTACCTTATGTGAAGAACTGACTCTTTGGCAAACACCCTGATCCTGGGAAAGATTGAAGATGGGGCGAGAAGGGGATGACAGAGGATGAGAAGACTGGATGACATCATTGACTCAATGGACATGAGTTTGAAAAAACTATGGGAGTTGGTGATGAACAGGGAGGCCTGGCATGCTGCAGTCCATGGGGTCGCAAAGAGTTGGACACAACTGAACAACTGAACTGAACTGAACTGATGTTATTAAATCTGTGGAAACATTTCTCATTTAGTCTTTATTTGAAGCATTATGAAGTGTCCCTTCTGACTTCTAATAATGTTTTTGCTTTAGAATCTAATTTTGAGGGATAGTGACTTAGTGGCACCAGATTACATTTAGTCATTATTTGATGAATCAATTAATATTCTATTTGTAAACTTTCTGAGTTACTTGTTTGCAAGGAGGGTATAATTTTTCTTTTCTTTTCTTTTTTTTTTGAATCCTACTTGACTGTCTAAATCTTTTCCTTGCAATTTAAGATCTTTTATAAGTAAAATAGTTGTAGATATAGTTGATCTTATATCTACCTATTGCCTATTTAGGATTTATCTTTTTCACATATCCTATGTTCCTTTTTGTTTATTTTCTTACCTTTTAAAAATTATCCAGGTATTTTAATCTTCAAGATTTTTAATCTCTGTGTGGTTACCCTAGAGATTATAACATTTACTTAAATTTGTTCGAACCTAGTATAAACATACTTATATCTCTTCCCAGACAGTGCTAAAACCTGCAGATAACTTAACTCTATCTATTCCATCTTCTTGATTATTATTGTCATGTGCTTTAATTCTAAATACAATTAAGCTCAACGGTACATTATTATTGTTTAGTAAATTCTAAGTTCATTTATATATTAATATAATAGATATTTACCATTCTCATTGCTCTTTAGTACTCTCTTCATTTCTGTTTTTCTATCCATGATCACTTTCTTCTGCTTAAAGAGTTGCTGAGGGTCTGTCAAGAAAAATTATCTTAGTGTTTCCCTTTTTCTATCTGAAGATTTTTATTTTCTCTTAATTCTTGGAGGATATTTAAATTAAGTACAGAATTGTACACTGCCAGTTATTTTCTTTCAACCTTTTAAATGTATTTTTCAATTGTTTTCTTAATTCCATCATTTCCATCAGGAAGTTTAGTATGACTTTTATCATTATTCTTTTGAAGGAAACATTTCTTTTCTTGTTATTTTAAATATCTTATTCATGTCATTAGTTTTTAATAGTTTTATTATAGTATTACTAAGTGTGGTTTTATGTATATTTATTCTGTTTAGAATTCATAGGCTTTCTATGGCTTAATGCTTTTATCTAATTTGGAGTAAAACTCAGTCATTATCTTTTCAAATATTGCTTCTCCTCTGTTTTGTCCTTACTAGTACCCTAATTATACATTAGACATTTTCATTAGCTCTCATATATATCAAAAGCTGTTTTCAACACTTTTTCTCTCTTTAATATTTCCAGCTGATATACCTTTAAGTTTAATAGTCATTTCCTCCACTTTCATATGTTGTTAAACTCATCTATTAAGTTTTTATTTTAAAGTAGCTTATCTTTCAGTTCTAGAATTTCTATGCTGCACTATTCATCTTATTCTCTATCTTCTTGATCATGTTCATTGTAGTTTATCTGAATTCTATGTCTTATCTTCATTCCATGTATTCTGTGCATATCAGTCTATTTTTTTCTTTTGTATCTGATTATGGAAGCTTTTGATTGATTTTTAACTGAATAACAGGAATTATGCATAAAACTGAAATATATCTACGTTTATATATGCCTACCTACATCAAACTGTTCACATTGTTCCTAGTGAGTAGCTAGAGTAAGAATAGATCATCATAATCCAAACAAAATCTCAACAGGCAGAGAACTGGGTTAAAATCTTAGATTTACTCCAACTTTTCTATCTCCTCTTTCCTAAGGCATAACTCTCTAGTGTGTTTGAAAACCTTCAGGTCTTTCCAGTGCCTTTTCTATTTTTTGTGAATAATAATTTTTATTTGTTAATACCATGAGACAGTCAAAAGCTCTATTCAGCATTTCAGTTAATTTATTCATGGTCTCCTGTAATTTTTCCTATGCAGTTGGAGTTCAGTTACTCAGTCATGTTCAACTCTTTGCTAACTCATGGACTGCAGCAGGCCAGGCCTTGCTGTCCATAACCAACTCCCAGTTACTCAAACTCATGTCCATTGAGTTGGTATTGCCATCCAACCATCTCATCCTCGGTTGTCCCCTTTTCCTCCTGTCTTCAATCCTTCCCACCATCAGGTCAGTGTAGTTCAGTCATTCAGTCATGTCCGCCACTTTGAGACCCCATGGACTGCAGGACCCCAGGCCTCCCTGTCCATCACCAACTCCAGGAGTTACTCAAACTCATGTCCATTGAGTCAATGATGCCATCCAACCATCTCATCCTCTGTCATCCCCTTCTCGTCCCATCTTCAGTCTTTCCCAGGATCAGGGTCTTTGCCAAGGAGTCAGTGCTTCACATCAGGTAGTCACAGTATTGGAGTTTCAGCTTAAATATCAGTCCTTCCAATGAATATTCAGGACTGATTTTCTTTAGGATGAACTGGTTGGATCTCCTTGTGTTAAAAGGGACTCTCAAGAATCTTCTCCAACACCACAGTTCAAAAGCATCAGTTCTTCGGTTCTCAGCTTTTTTTTATAGACCAAGTGTCACACCCATAATGACTAATGGACAAACTATAGACTTGACTAGAAGAACTTTGTTTGTAAAGTAATGTCTCTCTCTCTCTTTTTTTTAATATGCTGTCTAGGTTGGTCATTGTTTTTCTTCCAAGGAGCAAGCATCTTTTAATTTCATGGCTGCAATCACCATCTGCAGTGATTTTGGAGCCCAAAAAAGTAAAGTCTGTCACTGTTTCAACTGTTTCCTCATCTATTTGCCTTGAAGTAATGGGACCAGATGCCATGATCTTAGTTTTCTGAATGTTGAGCTTTAAGCCAACTTTTTCAGTCTCCTCTTTCAATTTCATCAAGAGGATCTTTAGTTCTTCTTCACTTTCTGCCATAAGGGTCGTATCATCTGTATATCTGAGGTTATTGATATTTCTCCAGGCAATCTTGATTCCAGCTTGTGCTTCATCCAGCCCAGTGTTTCTCATGATGTACTCTGCATATAAGTTAAATAAGCAGGGTGACAATATACAGCCTTGATATACTCCTTTCCCTATTTGGAACCAGTCTGTTGTTCCATGTCCAGTTCTAACTGTTGCTTCCTGACCTGCATACAGGTTTCTCAAGAGGCAGGTCAGGTGGTCTGGTATTCCCATCTCTTTTAGAATTTTCCAGTTTATTGTGATCCACACAGTCAAAGGCTTTGGTATAGTGAATAAAGCAGAAATAGATGTTTTTCTGGAACTCTCTTGCTTTTTTGATAATCCAGCAGATGTTGGCAATTTGATCTCTAGTTCCTCTGTCTTTTCTAAGTCCAGCTTGAACATCTGCAAATTCCTGGTTCATGTACTGTTGAAGCCTGGCTTCGAGAATTTTCAGCATTATTTTGATAGCATGTGAGATGAGTGCAAATGTGTGGTAGTGTGAGCATTCTTTGCCACCAACTTTCTTTGAGATTGGAATGAAAACTGACCTTTTCTAGTCCTGTGGCCATGGCTGAGTTTTCTAAATTTCTTGCATATTGAGTGCAGCACTTTAACAGCATCATCTTTTAGGATTTGAAAGATATCAACTGGAATTCCATTGCCTCTACTAGCTTTGTTCATTGTGATGCTTCCTAGGCTTACTTGATTTCACATTCTAGGATGTCTGGCTCTTGGTGAGTGATCACACCATTGTAATTATGTGGGTCATTGAAGATCTTTTTTGTACAGTTCTTCATGTATTCTTGCCACCTCTTAATATCTTCTGCTTCTGTTAGGTCCATACCATTTCTGTCCTTTATTATGCCCATCTTTGCATAAAAAGTTCCTTGGCACCTCTAATTTTCTTGAAGAGATCTCTAGTCTTTCCCATTCTATTGTTTTCCTCTATTTCTTTGCATTAATCACTAAGAAAGGCTTTCTTATATCTCATTGCTATTCTTTGGAACATTGCACTCAAATGGGTGTATCTTTCCTTTTCTCCTTTGCATTTCACTTCTTTTCTTTTCATAGCTGTTTGTAAGGCCTCCTCAGACAACCATTTTGCCATTTTACATTTCTTTTTCTTGGGGATGGTCTTGATCACTGCCTCCTGTACAAAATGCCATGAACCTCCGTCCATAGTTCTTCAGGCTGTCTGTCTATCAGATCTACCCCCTTGAATCTATTTGTCACGTCCACTGTATAATTGTAAAAGATTTGACTTAGGTCATGCTGAAAGGTCTAGTAGTTTTTTGTACTATTTTTCAATTTAAGTCTCAATTTGATGATAAGGACTTCATGATCTGAGCCACGGTCAGCTCCCAGTCTTGTTTTTGCTGACTGTATAGAACGTCTCCATTTTTGGCTGCAAAGAATATTATCAATCTGATTCCACTATTAACCATGTATAGAGTTTTCTCTTGTGTTGTTGGAAGAGGGCACTTGCTATGACCAGCATGTTCTCTTGGCAAAACTCAATTAACCTTTGCCCTGCTTCATGCTGTACTCTACGGCCAAATTTGCTTGTTACTCTGGGTATTTCTTGACTTCCTACTTTTACATTCCAGTTCCCTATAATGGAAAGGACATCTTTTTGGGTGTTAGTTCTAGAAGGTCTTGAGGGTGTTTGTAGATCCATTCACCTTCAACTTCCTCAGCATTACTGGTTAGGGCATAGACTTGAATTACTGTTATACTGAATGATTTGACTTGGAAATGAACAGAGATGATTCTGTCATTTTTGAGATTGCATCCACGGCTACATTTCAGACTATTCTGTTGGTTATGATGGCTGCCCCATTTTTTCTAAGAGATTCTTGCCCACAGTAGTAGATATAATGGTCGGCTGAGTTAAATTCACCCATTCCAGTTCATTTTAGTTCGCCGATTCCTAAAATATCAGTGTTCACTCTTGCCATCTCCTGTTTGATCACTTCCAATTTTCCTTGATTCATGGACCTAACATTCCGGGTTCCTATGCAATATTGTGCTTTACAGCCTCCGTCTTTACTTCCATCCCCAATCACATCCATAACTGGGCTTTGTTTTTTGCTTTGGCTCTGTCTCTTTATTCTTTCCAGAGTTAGTTCTCCACTGATCTCCAGTGGCATATTAACCTTAGTACATAGCAATCCTTCTGATTTTCTCTTACCTTATACTTCCAAGTTTCTCCAGAAGACATCGTCTCAATATATCCCTTTCCTTACGAATGCTTTCCCTACATTTGTTTTTTAAAATTTGTATGAAGGTAGAATAAATGGAATTAAATTGAACAAGCAAAATTAGCTTACTATTTATGATCAGGAGCTATAGAAAGACTGAAAATTTTCATATCATAATTGTTTTTAATTCAGTTACTTTTACTATTTTTTAATGTATAATAAACTGTAGAAGTTATGATGAAGCCCCTATAAGATAATATTCTTGCTTGTGAGGAATGTTAGCAGAAAAACTTTCTCTGAAATGTCAATTATATATATCCTTTAATAAAATATTTATTCCTAAAAAAGTTTTTTATGGAATCTTACCCAGGTTAAAAATAATTTTTGGAAAAGTTTATTCATTGTTTTATGTGAGGTATCAAATTATTGGAAACAAATCAATGACCAGCAATAAGTGAATGATTAAATAAAGTATGGAATACACGATCAGTGAGATAAATTATAAGTTTTTTAATATGTAATTTGAATGATCTCTCAAATGTGTTAAAATAATCAAAATAAGAATGCATAAAAGATACTACCATTTGTGTAAAAAATTGAGGAAATATGTATTTGTATTTTTTTTTTCCATAGAGAATGCTTGGTACTATGCAAGAAACTGGTGATTCTGGTTGCTTTAGAGGAGTGAGTAACTGTGGGACAGAGTGGAAGAACTTTTCATGGAATATCTTCCACTTTTTACATTTAGATTTAAAACATATAAATGTGTTATCTACCAAAAATTAAAGTTATTTAAAAGTCTGGCTAGATATACAGTCTTTATTAGTCTTAATTGTCTTCTGGAGGCTTGAACATATACACTTTCACTGTGACTTGGACTGAGGAGTCTATTTATCTCTTCATCCTCTTTATTAACTAAGTAGAGGACTGGACTAATTATTGGAAAATTGATATGCTATCAGATATCCTAGCCTGTGCTTCCAAAACAAATCAATCTGCTGTTAACAAACTATGATCTGGGAACTTCCTTGTACAAATTGGGGAAGTCCATTATTCCACCAAGCCCCCCTTGGGTCTCTTAGACATGCTTCCATATTCTGTGAGTCTATCTTGGGGTCATTTGTTAGCTTTATCAGTCATTTTTGTCCTGAAATTTACATATTTCAGAACATTTCAGATTATCATTTTGTTATTGTCTTCTCCCAGTTTTTTTCAATCCCTATAAAAATGTACTTCAAGTGTCAGTTGGGGCCCTACCTTTTTATTTTTTAAAATCTGAAACATAGTTCAAGCCAGTATGTTGTGTTTAACAAAAACAGTCTGAATGCTCAGAGTCAACAGAAGTTGACTTCTAAAATGCAAAGAGGAATTAAACTACTGTTGGAAGCCACTGTTCCTAGGACTCAGAGGCCTCAAAGTAACCTTTGGATTTGGGCCCAACTCTTGGCAGATTTTCACAAGTTTCAGCCCAACATAACTCATTTGAGAATATCCAGAGTTCTCCACATTTCTGAGTTTGGATTCCCAGCTATGCTAGCCCCAAAGGAAGACAGTCTTCTTTTTCTGACTTGGAGCCAACACAGTGTTTTTGCTAAATTGATGCATTCAGACTAGACAGAGATATGTGTCTTTCTTCCAAGTTTTTCTTCACATAAAATTACAGAATAGGAACAGTGCTAAGAGGTACTGTAGGACAATCTTTCCTGAAGAAGAGAACTTGAAAGCATCTTTGCGTGCCAAATTCCTGAACTTGACTAGATGGCAGGTTGCATCTTCTGAACAAAATATGTATTATTTATGTTAATAACATTTCAGATGTGTACAAAATATTATACTAAATAGAAAACTTAACACTTAAATGCATGGAGTCTGTCTTCAAATTTTTATGCCAGCAGTTTTCTCCAAGCACTGTGTGTGGATATTTGTCTTACATTTGTGAGACTTAAAATGCCAACTTACTGATGTCTCTAAAACAAACACAGAAAATTGTCCTAAAAGCAAACTAATGTTTTTACCATCAGAAACCAAATACTGCTAGCAGATTTTAAATGGCTAGCCTTCACAAAGACAAAAATCTAACTAAACAAATACAGGCCCCCCCAGTCAGTCAGATAATCGATATAACTCTTCTGTTTTCTATACTGTAACTGTTAGCTTTAGGACAAATAAGATTTTCTTCTCTGGTCTGAAACTCAGTGGCTGCCTTTGTTCTACAGCAGTATTCTCTCAATAGCTCACTTTCTTCCCTTCCTTCAGGATCAAGAACCTCCGCTTGATCCTGAGTGCTTTACTTAGAGGTAAAGCACTAAGGAAGGGAGATATTTAAAAATTATTTCACAAGAGGAGTCTTTCTTAGATGGACTTCCATTTAAAAAAAAAGTATGTAGAAACATTGACTACATGATATTTCCTGTGCAATCCCATTACATGGTCTCCTTCTCTCATCTGACCATGAGGCACAGTCCTATATGTGATTCCTCATAATATCATTAATATTCTGACTTGAGTCTGTTCTTTATTTGTGCCACTATCACTATTGAACTAGTCCTAGTCCATAGCAGATCCTAGCACGTAGTTGCTATATACTAAATATTTTGTGAGTAAATGAATGTTCATGGCATACCAAATTCTATTTACATTATTAAGCACTAAATTTGGAAATTCTTATCCCACTACCTGGAATAAAATAAAATATCTAAATATTTTGTTTAGAGAACAAAAAGAAAGCAATATAAAACAAATTAATAATAAGCAAAAACTCTCAGTTGGAGAGCTGTGTATGTACATATGCATGTACATGTAATCTCCACGTTCCAAATGTATTTGAGATAGCTTATAAGGCACATATGAAACAAGATGATAATACATTGTTCCAAAAGATGATCAAAAAGACATATAAAAGAATAAGGGTGTATAATAGTTCCTATAAGCAACTTTACAGCCATGTCATGAGATATAAAAACTGGTATCTTTTAAAGACTCATTTAGGAAGGGAGAACAAGATGGCAGAGAAGTAGGTGGATGTGGAATATATCTCTCTCTACAGATATATCAGGAATACACCCTCAGACACAGAAGTGCATGCAAAATCCCTGCTTAGAGCAGACAGGAGTACCTGACAAGTAGAAAATAATATATAGACCCACGCAAAACTCGAGATCAAGCCCTGAGCCTTAGGAGTGGGAGCACTGAATCCAAGACCCTAGAATACTAGAGAACTAACCATCAGGGGTATCAAATAGTGAGAACTTAGGCAAAGGAAACCACTGTAATACAAGACTTGGGATCACCCAACCAGCAGTAGCAGCTTGTGCAGGACGCCTCTTCTAAACAACAAACAAAACAAAAATAAAACTCAATCATCAGCAGACAGGATTACCACCTCAATCAGCTTTGCCCATCAGGGGAAAAATAAACAAACAAACAAACAAAGAAAAACTCAGAACAAATCTCACCCTCTAAGAAGCTTACACAAACCACTGGACCAAACTTAGAGAGCAGAAACCAAAAGGAAGAAAGAATTCAGCCTTGGAGCCTGGGAAAAGGAGACCTCAAACACAATAAGACAATAATAATAATAATAATAATGAGAGGTCAGAGAAATACTACAAAAATGAAGGAACAAACTAGAAACACAAAAGTCCAAATGAAAAAAGAGGAAATAGGCAAACTACCTGAAAAAGAATTCAGAATAATTTTAGTAAAAATTATTAAAACCTTGAAAGCAAAATGGAGAAAATGCAAGAATCAATTAACAAAGACCTAGAAGAATTAGAGAATAAACATGCAGAGACAAACAACACTATTACTGAAATCAAAAATACTCTAGGAGGAATTAATAGCAGAATATCTGGAGGAGAAGAACAAAGCATTGAACTGGAAGATAAAATGGTGGAAACAACTTCTGAAGAGCAGAATAAAGTAAAAAGAATGAAAAGAATTGAGGATAGTCTCAGAGACCTCTGGGACAATATCAAGTGCACCAACATTTGAATTATAGGGGTCCCAGAAGAAGAAGAGAAAAAGAAAGGGTATGAGAAAAATTTTGAAGAGATTATAGTTGAAAATGTACCCAACATGGAAAAGGAAATAGTCAATTAACTCCAAGAGGCACAAAAAGTCCCATACAGGATAAATCCAAGGAGAAACACACCAAGATACATACTAATCAAGCTAACAAAAACTAAACAGAAAAAAGCAGCAAGGGAAAAGCAACAAATAATATAAAAGGGAAACCCCATACACTTAACAGCTGATCATTCAGCAGAAACTCTACAAACCAGAAAGAAATGGCAGGATATATTTAAAGTACTGAAAGGGAAAAATCTACAACTAAGATTACTGTACCGGGCAAGGATTTCATTAAAAATTGATGGAGAAATAAAAAGCTTTTCAACAAGCAAAAGTTAAGAGAATTCAGTACCACTAAACCAGCTTTACAACAAATGTTAAAGGGACTTATATAGTCAAGAAATACAAAAGAAGAAAGATTTACAAAATAAACCCCAAACAATTAAGAAAATTTCAATAGGAACATATAGATCAATAATTACTTTAAATATAAATGGATTAAATGCTCCAACCAAAAGACACAGACTGGCTGAATGGATACCAAAACAACACCCATATATATGTTGTCTACAAGAAATCCACTTTACACCTCAAGACACATATAGACTGAAAGTGAGAGGATTTAAAAATATATTCTATGCAAATGGAAAGCAAAAGAAAGCTGAAGTAGCAATCTTTATATCAGACAAAATAGATTTTAAAATAAATAAGAATACAAAAGATGAGGAAGGACACTACATGATGACCAAGGAATCAATCCAAGAGGAAGACATAGCAATCATAAATACCTATGCACCCAACATAGAAGCACCTCAATATGTAAGACAAACACTAACAGACATTAACAAATTGAAAAATAATAACAATATAATAATCTCAATAGATGCAGGAAAATCCTTTGACAAAAATCAGCACCCATTTATGATTAAAACTCTTCAAAAAATAGGCATAGAAGGAACCTACCTCAACATAGTAAAGGCCATATATGATAAGCCTACAGCAAACAATATTCTCAATGATAAGAAACTGAAAGTATTCCCCTTAAGATCAGGAACAAGACAAGGGTGTCCCCTCTCACCTCTACTATTCAACATAGTTCTAGCTACAGCTAGAACTAGCTACAGCAATCGGAGAAGAAAAATAAATAAAAGGAATCCAGATCGGAAAAGAAGTAAAGCTCTCACTGTCTCCAGATGACATGATACTGTACATGGAAAACCCTAAAGATAGTATCATAAAATTCCTAGAGCTAATCAGTGAATTTAGCAAAGTTGCAGGATACAAAATCAATGCACAGAAATCACTTGCATTTCTATACACTAATAATAAAAAATCAGAAAGAGAAATTAAAGAATCAATCCCATTCACCACTGCAACAAAAAGAATTAAATATCTAGGAATAAACTTACCTAAGGAGACAAAAGAACTGTACACAGAAAATTATAAGACACTAATGAAAGAAATTAAAGATGACATAAACAGATGGAGAAATATTCCATGTATCTGGGTAGGAATAATCTATATTGTGAAAATGACTATACTACCAAATGCAATCTACAGATTCAATGTGAACCCTATCAAATTACCAATAGTATTTTTTACAGGACTGAAACAAAAAATTTCACAATTCATATGGAAACACAAAAGACCCTGGATAGCCAAATCAGTCTTGAGAAAGAAGAATGGAGCTGGAGGAATCAACCTTCCTGACTTTAGATTACACTACAAATCTACAGTCATCAAGAAAGTACGGTACTGGCACAAAAACAGAAATATAGACCAATGGAACAAGATAGAAAGTCCAGAGATAAACCCCTGTACCTATGGGTACCTTAATTTTGACAAAGGAGGCTATAATGTACAATGGGGCAAAGATAGCCTCTTCAATAAACAGTGCTGGAAAAACTGGACAGCTATGTGTAAAAGAATGAAATTAGAACAATTCCTAACACCACACACAAAGATAAACTGAAAATGGATTAAAGACCTAAATGTGAAACCAGAAAATATAAAACTCTTAGAGGAAAACATAGACAGAACACTTGATGATATAAATCAAAGGAAGATCCTCTAAGACCCCACCTCCTAGAGTAACAGAAAAAAGAAAAAGTAAACAAATGGGACCTGATTAAACTTAAAAGCTTTTGCACAGCAAAGGAAACTATAAGCAAGGTGAAAAGACAACCCCCAGAATGGGAGAAAGTAATAGCAAATGAAACAACTGACAAAGGATTAATTTCCAAAATATACAAGCAGCTCATACAACTCAATACCAGGAAAACAAACAATCCAATCAAAAAATGAAAGACCTAAACAGACATTTTTCCAAAAAAGACATAAAGATGGCTAACAAACACATGAAAAGATGTTCAGCATCGCTCATTGTTACAGAAATGCAAACCAAACCATAATGAGATATCACCTCATGCCGGTCATAATGGCCATCATGGAAAAGTCGACAAACAATAAGTGGTGGAGAGGGTGAAGAGAAAAGGAGATGCTCTTGAGCTGTTGGTGAGAATGTAAATTAATGTAAATTAATACAGCCACTATGGAAGATGATATGGTGATTCCTTAAAAAAACTAAGAATAAAGCCACCATATGACCCAGCAATCCTACTCCTAAGCATACACCCTGAGGAAACCAGGGTTGAAAAAGACACATGTATCTTGTTGTTCATTGCAGCACTATTTACAATAGCTGGAACATGAAAGCAACCAGATGAATGGATAAAGAAGTTGTGGTACATATTTACAATGGAATATGACCCAGCCATAAAAAGGAATACATTTGAGTCAGTTCTGAAGAGGTGGATGAACCTAGAATCTATTATACAGAGTGAAGTGAGTCAGAAAGCAAAAGATAAATATCGTATTCTAACACACATATATGGAATCCAGAAAAATGATACTGTAGAATTTATTTAAAGGGCAACAATGGAGGAACAGACATAGAAAATAGACTTGTGGACATGGAGAGAGAGAAGGACGGGGTGAGATATATGGAAAGAATAACATGAGATCTTACATTACCAAATGTAAAATAGATAGCCAATGGGGATTTGCTGTAAGGCTCAGGAAACTCAAACGTGGGCTCTGTAAGGAGGTGTGATGAGGAGGGAGATGGGAAGGGGATTCAAAAGGGAGGGGATATATGTGTACCTATGGCTGATTCATGTTGAAGTTTGACAGAAAACAATGAAGCTCTGTAAAGCAATTGTCCTTCAATAAAAAAATAAATTTTAAAAAAAGGTTCATTTAGGAAGATAATGAACTTGGGAATGGAGGCGAGAAGATGCATTCCAAGGACATATGTGTGATTGCTGAAATGGTAAACATCTTAACAGACTTCATGCATTATGCCATATTAAGAATTATGTTCATTATGAAAATTGCAGTTTTTAACTGGTGCTAAAAATGGTACAGTACTGTATCTGAAGAAAGAAGTTACATGTAGGGAGGAATAGTATATCTATTAAAATAATTTTATTTCATGAACCTTTGAGAACAATAATGAATGAATTGAACTTTTTTACAGTTTGTAGTCTAATCATTATTGAAGAGGTTAGCATTCTTCATCTGAGATTTCTCAAAAAGAGTGTTAACATTTGGGGGAATTTTCCTTTGTTTTGATTTTGATTGACATGAATGTGCTGGAAGATATGGGATTCACTTCTGTCATCATATTTCCTTCTGTGCTCAGAACTATTGTAGATTTCACTGAGAGCTTCATGGAGAGATAGAGTCTTTGAGTCTTAAAAATCTTTAAAGAGAAATTTAGGCATGCTATCCTGGTTTGTTAGGAAAGTTCATTACTGGTTCATTACTTCTAGCAAAGTAATGCTCAAAATCCTCCAAGCCAGGCTTCAACAGTACATGAACTATGAACTTCCAGATGTTCAAGTTGGATTTAGAAAAGGCAGAGGAACTGGACATCAAATTACCAACATCCATTGGATCATATAAAAAGCAAGAGAGTTCCAGAAAAACATCTATTTCTGCTTTATTGACTGTGCTAAAGCCTTTGACTGTATGGATCACAACAAAATGGAAAATTCTTTGAATATGAATTAATTTATAGGAATTAAGTGTAATGATATCTAAATATCAAATTACATTTTGGACCAGTTGCTTGTAACTATGGTTTTGTGGTAACCTGTAATGTGCTCTGTGTGTGTGGATGGCAGCAGAAGTAGTAGTAGCAGAAGATAAGGGCAGAGAATCTTTCTGAAGGGCTGCATTACAATCATGTATCCTGTAGGACAGTTTAACAGGCAAAGAAGAGATGTTATGCATGCAAAACAAATATTTACTGCACCAATTCTATTTTATAGCCTCTGTTTTCTGGAGTTTATTCTTACCCCTTTTCAGAGACCATTTTTCCTACACCCTGTTTCTCTAGGGTTCCTCAGCTTTTCTTGCGAGTGGCCAGATGAAAATTCAAAGGCTTCTATTCCTCTTTTATGCAGAAGAGTAATAAATTTTCAGACCATGTCTTTTACAACTAAAAAAGGATCATTAAAGTATTTCATAAGAAAATAATTAAGAAAAATAAAAGTGAATAGAAGGCTTCTGTCTTATGTTTTCACCTTTAGTATTAATAGCATAAAAAAGCAAGAAGAAGAGCCTTTCTTAAAAGTAATACCCTCTGTTCCATGATGTCTTAGGGTAGAGGATAGAGGGCATAAAATCCTTCCTTTCTTTGTCTAATAAAAATCTTAGGTTTTGAGACTTTTCTTTCCTCTTCCCATATCCTTAGAAATTGTATACTGCTTATAACTTGTGATTCATAAATACTGATTCCCTGGTGGCTCAGATGGTAAAGAATCTGCCTGCAATGTGGGAGACCTGGGTTCTATCCCTGGGTAAGGAAGATTCCCTGGAGAAGGGAAAGGCTACCCACTCCAGGATTCTGGCCTGGAGAATTCCATGGACAGAGGAGCCTGGCGAGCTATATAGTCCTTGGGGTCGCAGAGTTGAACATGACTGAATGACTAAGTGCAGAATAAATACTGCATGAATTTCCAGTTTCTGGGCTTTCTTTGCACACTACTGTATTTGGTGAATGGACTGCTTTTTCATCTGTCTCTCGGCTGAACCCTTCTCTTCTTCTGTTTATTGGTATTTCACTTGTCAGGCACTACAAGTTCTTTTTCAATAAATACTAAGATCATAGAGGCCTGAAACAAGGCATAGTCATGGGTGTTGTTGCTAGGTGATGAAAATAAAGGCAATGAAGATCTAGGCTGGTTCTGGGTCACCAGGACAAATAGCTGTTATTGTCACTCTACAAGTTTCCAATGAACTGAAAGTTCTAGACTTTTAGAATCATGTGACTCTATAGTCATGACATGCATTGAAACATTCTCCTTTCCACATTTTTGGAAATACAGTTTCTTAAATTGTTCTATTGTACGCTATTTTGTCATACATGAGAAAAGAATTGGTTCTTTATTAATCGGTCACTAAAAAGCTTACTACACCATGAAAATCTGTCTTCCATTCTACCTCACAATATCCCTGACAGGTAAACATTATTAGCATTATCCTTTGCGTGGGTGAGGAAGCTAAGAATCAGAGAGGCATGGGCTTACAGATCACATTGGTGAGAGAGCTAGGCACAAGCTCTGGGTTTCCTTCCTCTGTTTTTTTGTTATTATATAATGTTATGCTGCTGCTGCTGCTAAGTCACTTCAGTCGTGTCCGACTCTGTGCGACCCCACAGACGGCAGCCCACCAGGCTCTTCCGTCCCTGGGATTCTCCAGGCAAGAACACAGGAATGGGTTGCCATTTCCTTCTCCAATGCATAAGAATGAAAAGTGAAAGTCGCTCAGTCTTGTCTGACTCTTAGCGACCCCATGGACTGCAGCCCACCAGGCTCCTCTGCCCATGGGAGTTTCCAGGCAAGAGTACTGGAGTGGGGTGCCATTGCCTCCTCCGGCATATTGTTACAGCATGATGTTAAATTTTATTTGGAATGCTATCTTTATGCTTGCGCATGTCTCATTCTATTACATTCTCCAGCCTCAATCTCAAGTGGGGTCGCTTGACCCCATTGACTGCAGTGGGAGGAAGATGGAAGCAAGACTCTCTCTATTTTCTGACCACCCTGACTTACTGCTCCTGAGAGTTCATGAGAATCTGCTCTCTGACCCTGTAGGGAAAAGAATCAGTCACTATTGTCACTAAAACTTCTTGCCATTCTTCTTTCTTTTACATAAAAGATCTTTTCTAATGAAATAAATTTTCAAGGTGGCAAAGGAACCTTGTGTTGTAATGAAAAATATAACATGATTCATTTCAGTTTTTGATCAGTCGTGTCTGAGTCCTTGTGACCCCGTGGATTACAGCATTCCCTGTCCATGACCAACTCCTGGAGCTTACTCAAACTCATGTCCATCTAGTCAGTGGTGCCATCCAAACATTTTATCCTCTATCATCTCCTTCTTCCTCTGCCTTCAATTTTTCCCAGCCTCAGCGTTTTTTTTTTTTTTTCCAGTGAGTCAGTTCTTTACATCAGGTGGCCAAAGTATTGGGGCTTCAGCTTCAGCTTCAGCATCAGTCCTTCCAATGAACATTTGGGACTGATTTCCTTTAGGATTGACTGGTTTGCAGTCAATGGACTGCAGTTCGTGGACTCTCAAGAGTCTTCTCCAACACCACAGTTCACAAGCATGAATTCTTTGGCATTCAGCTTTTTTTATGGTCCGAATCTCTCATCCATACATGACTACTGGAAAAACCATATCTTTGACTAAGACAGACCTTTGTTGGCAAAGTAATGTCTCTGAGTTTTAATAAGTTGTCTAGGTTTTCTTCCAAGGAGCAAGTGTCTTTTAATTTCATGGTTGCAGTCCCCATCTGCAGTAATTTTGGAGCCCCCAAAAATAAAGTCTGTTACTTTAATATAATAACTATAAATCATTTACTCTTCTACTACCTTAATCTACTTAAACACATCAAAAGGTCCTAACATTCATGCCATGGCAGCATTTTTGTCCATCTCATTCTAGGATCAGCACTATTGAACTCGTTTCAAAAACTAAAAGCTTGGATTTCTATAATTGGTTTCAAAGAGTTGAGAATATCTTCTCTTAGTGCTTTTTTTGAACTTCCCACTGCCTCTGGCCTTTAATGAGTCAAAATCAGCAAAGAGTTTTGAGTTCCAGTGAAGTTCTCAATACTGTGAATGTGTATACAAAAGAAGCGTGAAACTATGACTTTCTTTAAGAAATTTTCAGCCTCTGTTGGAAAACCAAATTAACTGTAAAAGGAAAAAAGCAGATAGGAAAATATGCAATAACTCAGTCATAAGATGGTAAACTGTGCAAATGCCTAGAAAATGAAAGAAATATGGTAGTGACCAGAGTTTGGAGACTGATAGTGATGAGCAAAAAGGAAGAATAACTTATGTGTAAAGCTTCTTATTTGGTAAATTAGAAATTTAGTGGTACTGGGGAATTAAATGCAATACAAAAAGATGGAATTAACTTCTCTGTTTGAGAGCGTGTAGGATGAGAAAACTATTACTGCAAGTTCCTGCATGCACTATTACTGCATGATCACAATGTCTGGATCTTCTTTGTGACCTCCATAGACACTCTGCATATAATTTTCATCAGTTCAGAAGTGCTAGCCAGTCTATTATCAGCAATATTTATTCCTTTAAGAAAGAGCAAAGTAAGCAAAAACTTACAGATCTTTCTCTCCAACTCTTTCTCAATGACCTTCTTATAATTTGATGTCAGTGCCAATTGAAATTGTCAATGTCTTTGAGGCAAGAAACTTTAACTATGTGCCTAACTACTGTTAGAGAGAAGCCTGATAGACATAATTAAACCTATCCATCTCAAGAGATAAGAGGGGAAGCTGTATTCAAAATATCTTTAGAGAAACTAAATATATAATCCTAGAAACTGACATTTGAGCATTCAAAAGACAGAATACACTTCTATATGTGTCCTTCAAAATTTTTATATGTCCTCAGATATATATTGGTAGCATACTTCAAAAAGTTTAGACCATTTTGGTCAATGGACCAACTTTCACTGATGAACTGAAGAGGTTTTATGCTTGTAAGAATAATACAACACTTTGGACTTCTGATAATCTTTTTATCTGTGGAGTTTAAGGCACATTAAAGGAAAAATAGAAATAGAGGAAATGGAAGTAATGATAGCACAGTTAAAGCAAATGTAGACATATTCTATATAGACCAAGGTCAAGAATTTCCAAAGTAGTAACAATAATGTAACTGCTTAGTTCCTGATCTCATACACAAATGTAACAGCTCCTGCAGACTGCAACAGAAAATCAAGTGTAGAAATTGAAACTACAAAAATATTCCCCCAAAGAACCTCTGACTTACTAAAGCCCTTAGGGCAGAGTGTTATATCTTTGAACTCTAGTACAATATCTTGTCTATTCACTAGTGAAGTTTTGGATATTACTGTCCAAACAGTAACAGGAAAAAGTCTGCACCAAGTTAACATGATTTAACACCAAAGCCTCCATGGGGACAATTACACAGAAATGCTGGCAGAATTCAACCACATAGAATAAAGATGATTTCCCAAAGTGTTTTATGAATTTCTGTAAAATTTTAATACTCATTATGACTAGAATTGTATGTAGTTAAACACTTATGAAAGACTGTTCACTGTTACCCTTTATGGAAATTCAAAATACATTTACTCAAATTTTTATACCTTCCCCATTCCCAAATACTTAGTGACATATTTTGAGACACCTGTGTTTTTTAAGAACATAGTTTAGGAAAAGTGAAGTGGTAGAAATAAAATTTCTCCAGGCAATAAATGATCTGCATTTGATGTCAACCACTAGAGTTATAACTATGAATAAAATATTTAGGTTGTTTAAACCTCTGTTTATTTGTCAATAAAGTAAAGATTTTTGTAATAGATAACATAATCTTCCCCTCTTCTTCCTGATAATAAAATTCAGTGACACTCTTTGAAGAATTCATTTAGACCATAACATCTAGAAATATACCTTGTGCTGAATTCATGAGAATTTATAAGAAAGTTGAATTTATAGGGAAAAAATACCTTTAGTAAAATGATCCAAATTTACCTTGACTCTTGTTCAGGTGGAATTCCTTACTTTTGCAAAGAAAACGTTCATCAATTTTTCTGTTTCCTCATAAGTGGAAGTGTTATTCAGTCATGTCTGACTCTGCAGCCCCATGGACTGTATAGCCTGCTAGGTTCTTCTGTCCATGGAATTTTCCAGGCAAGAATACTGGAGTGGATTGCCATTTCCTTCTCCAGGGATCTTCTTGACCTAGGGATTGAACCCAGGTCTCCCACACTGCAGACAGATTCTCTACCATCTGAGCCACCAGGGAAGCCTCATAAATAAATACCTTATTAAATATTTTTTCCACAACAATAAATTTGCACAATAGTTTGGTGAAATGCAGGCTTTAGATGATGGCACTTTCCATGAAGACCAACATGTTCCATCCAAAAAGTGTCCCCAGAACTTAGAACTCTCCATTTAATTTCTAGGCATCAGCAGCAAAGCCATTAGCTAATTCATCAGTGTATCAACAGCACATGTTATCTTTCCTGAGAAAGCTGTTATAGAATATGGTAATTCTACAAAATCCCAAGTGCCTTTTTTGCCGCTTCAGCTTTCTCTTCTGCTCACTCATCCAAGGTTAAAGAAATGTATTTAAAGTTGCAAAATTAAGAAGAGAATGTACTCAAATGATGTTTTGGAGTCACCTAAAGAGCAATCTGTATAGAAATTTCAAAAAGCGTCATTGGGCCTTTTACTAATCCATTAAGAAAATATGTGTGTATTTATGCTCAATCTAGATAAAGTATACACTACTATAATGGTTTTAAGTGTGAGTACACCTCAAATGACCAGAGAACATTTAAAATGAAAATGCAGTGTCCAAGAGGATCTATAGAGTCAGGTTCTCTAAAGATGAGATCTGGGGATCTACTTTGTAAAATTCCTCAGATAGATTACTCTAGGTTTACTAGCACTAGTATTCAGACTAGTGATATAGTAGAAAGAATGGTGCTCCCTGAAAGAATGCAGTGATAATTTTATAAATAGTTATAGTTCTATTTTGTTTATGGATCAGTGTGCAAATTCTAAGAATTATTTAGGGCAACTATTGCCAGTCTATAGCCAGCTAGCTATGCCATAGGCTAGTTTTTGATATTAGTTATAATTCCTTCAGAATTAAGCACTTTAGCTTTTTGTATAACCATCTTTTGTGGCTATAGTATATGTAACTCTTAGTAAAAGATGTCAGCCCAATTTTGCAAAAGGAATACTAACATCTTTAAATATAAGAATTCAGACTGAAGTGAATAATATATACATCAGAAAGGCAATAAAGGAATAATTTAAGTCTCTATGACATTGATAATTCATTTGTTGTTGTTCAGTTGCTAAGTTGTGTCTGATTTTTGTGATCCCATGGACTGCAGCACACCAGGCTTCCTTGTCCTTTACTATCTCTCAGGGTTTACGCAAACTCATGTCCATTGAGCCAGTGATACCATCCAACCATCTCATCATCTGTCTCCTTCTTCTCCTCCTGCCCTCAATATTTCCCAGAATCAGGGTCTTTTCCAGTGAATTGGCTCTTTGCATCTGATGGCCAAAGTATTAGAGCTTGAGTATCAGTTCTTCCAATAAATATGCAGGGTTGATTTCCTTTGGGACTGACTGGTTTGATCTCTTTGCAGTCCAAGGGACTCTCAAGAGTCTTCTTTAACACCACAGCTCAAAAGCATCAATTCTTCAGTGCTCAACCTTCTTTTATGGTCCAACTCTCATATCTGTATGTGACTACTAGAAAAACCATAGCTTTGAACTATATGGATCTTTGTCAGCAAAGTAATATCTCTGCTCTTTAGTATGCTAAGTTTGTCATAGCTTTTCTTCCAAGGAGCCAGGATCTAATTTCATGGGTGCAGCCACTGTCCACAGTGATTTTGGAGCCCAAGAAAACAAAATCTACCACTGTTTCCAATTTTTCCCCATCTATTTGCCGTGAAGAGACAGGATGGATTCTATGATCTTCGTTTTTTAACTGTTGAGTTTTAAGCAATTTTTTCAGTCTCCTCTTTCACCTTCTTCAAGAGGGTCTTTTGTTTCTATTTCCTTTCTGCCATTAGGGTATTTTCATCTGCATATCTGAGGTTATTGATATTTCTCCTAGCAATCTTGATTCCAGCTTATGCTTCATCCAGCCTGGCATTTTGCCTGATGTTCTCTGCATAGCAGTTAAATAAGAAGGGTGACAATATATTGCCTTGATGTGCTCCTTTCTCAATTTTGAATCAGTCCATTTTCCACATCTGGTTCTAACTGTTGCTTCTTAACTTGCATCCAGTTTTTTCAGAAGGCAGGTAAAGTGGTCTGGTATTCCCATCTCTTGAAGAATTTTCCACAGTTTGTTGTGATCCACACAGTCAAAGGCTTTAGAGTAGTCAATGAAGCAGAAGTAGATTTTATTCTAGAATTCTCTTGCTTTTTCTATGGCCCATTGGATGTTGGCAATTTGATCTCTGATTCCTCTGCCTTTTCTAGATCTACCTGGTATATCTGGAAGTTCTCAGTTCTCACACTGCTAAAGACTAGCTTGAATGATTTTGAGCATTACCTTACGAGCATATGAAATAAGCATAACTATGTGGTAGTTTGAACATTTTTTTGGCACCGTGGTTCTTTGGGATTGAAATAAAAACAGACTCTTTCCAGTCATGTGACCACTGATGAGTTTTCCAAATTTGCTGGCATATTAAGTGCAGCACTTTCACTACTTCATCTTTTAGAATTTGAAATAGCTCAGCTGGAGTTCCATCACCTCTACTAGCTTTGTTCATAGCAATGCTTCATAAAGCCCACTTGCCTTCACACTCCAGGATGTCTGGTTCTAGATGAGTGATCACACTATTGTGGTTGTCTTGGTCATTAAGAACTTTTTTGCACAGTTCTTCTGTTTATTCTTGCTACCTCTTCTTAGTCTCTTCTGCTTTTGTTTAGGTCCTTGCTGTTTCTGTCCTTTATTGTGCCCATCTTTGCATGAATTGTTCCCTTGGTATCGCTAATCATCTTGAAGAGATCTCTAGTCTTTCCTATTCTATTGTTTTCCTCTATTTCTTTGTATCATTCTCTTAAGATTTCCTTATCTCTCCTGGCTATTCTTTTGAACGCTGCATTCAGTTGGATATATCTTTCCCTTTCCCCTTTGCCTTTTACTTTTCTTATTTTCTCAGCTATTTGTAAGGCTTCCTCAGGCAACTATTTTGCCTTCTTACATTTCTTTTCCTTTTGGCTGGCTTTAGCCATCAACTCCTGTACCATGTGACAAACCTCCATCCATAGTTCTTCATATACTCTTTCTCCCAGATCTAATATCTGGAATTTATCTGTTACCTCCACTGTATCATAATAAGGGATTTGTTTTAGGTCATGTCTGAATGGTATGGTGAATTTCCCTATTTTCTTCAATTTAAGCCTGAATTTTGCAATAAAGAGCTCATGATTTGAGCCATAGTCAGCTCCAGGTCTTGCTTTTGCTGACTATATAGAGCTTCTCCATCTTCAGCTGCAAAGAATATAATCAATCTCATTTCAGTATTGGCCATCTGGTGATATCCATGTGTAGAGTCATCTTCTTGTGTGATGATGTCCTTGTGTCACTCATGTGAATCTCCTCTGTTCTTGAGATTTTCCCAGCAAGAGTCCTGGAGTGGGTAGCCATTTCCTCCCCCAGGGGATCTTCTTGACCCAGGGATTGAACCCACTTCTCCTGCATTGTCAAGTGGATCCTTTACCACTGAGCCACCTGGAAAGCCCAAGAAAATGATGTATGCAATATGACAATTGTCATGAAACCTTAGAACACTGGGGAAGAAAAGAGTATTCAACAGTTTTCAAAAGACAAAGCTTCATAATAATGATCAAAAAATAAGAATGGAATTGGAAATATCAGCAACATCAATGAAATTTCAAAGAAAATAGATGTGTTTTCAAAAATTTAAAGGAAATAGGTTTCGAATAAGAATTTACATGGTGCTAGATGGTGTCACTGACACAATGGACTTGAGTTTTGAGTAGGCTCTGGGAGTTGGTGATGGACAGGGAAGCCTAACATGCTGCAGTCCATGGGGTCACAAAGAGTCAGACACGACTGAGTGACTGAACTGACTGACTGATAGTGATAAAGAACCTGCCTGCCAGTGCAGGAGACATAAGTACTGCAGGTTCAATCCCTGGGTTGGGAAGATTCCTCCTGCTGTGGGAGGAGACCACAGCAACCCACTTCAGTATTCTTACCTGGAGAATCCCTGTGGACAGAGGAGTCTGGTGAGCTGTAGTCCATAGGGTCACAAAGAGTAAGACTGAAGTGACTTAGCAAAGCAAAGCACAAGCACAACAGCACATATCAAATATATATGAAAAGAATAAATTTGTTAATATATGAAATGAGAAAATATATTTATTTCTTAAGCATATTTCCTTAGAAAGTTACTAAAGTATAAATTTCAAGAAAATGAATGGGTAAAGAAGAAAGAGGATGACAAAGTTCCAGTGAACTTTGTATTCAAGTGATAAGTAAAGATAATTCCCTAATAAGAAGAATGCTATACTTAATAGCCATTCTGTACATTAGATTAGAGTAAGTCAGAAGGCTCCATGAGTGGTTACTGCAAAAAGATGTAGTAGACAGAATACCAAATACATTTTGTTCATAGAAAGAGATTAAAATGATTGGCAAAGCATCTGGATTTAGACTACTGATAACTACAAAAAAGTTAAGCAGAATATAAACAAGATAATTATTAACTCAAGTAAAAACAGTAGGCTGTGCAGGAAATAAGATGATATCATAATATAATTCAGGGATGAATTGCTTTGCATAGTTAAAATAATCATTGAATGTGAATCTATACAAATTATGTCCATATAAAGAGGTTGGTGGATGGAAATCAAATATGATGGGACCCAAGGTGAGGGAGGAGATTGATAATGAAATTGTCAGCTTCCATAGCTGGAAGTCAATAGCTAATGACTAAGTCTGAAGTTAAGCAATAAATTGGCTATCTCTGGGAATAAAAAGCAAGAATTGTGGTGAGGGAGGAGAGGAAATTGATCTTTTTCAAAACAAGCCTTATGGAAATATCTGAATCTAAAACCTATGTGATGTGTTAGCTTGATAGACTCATATTAAATAGGAGTCTGCTTTTGAATAATGAATCATTTCCAGCCTGATGTCATTGTGATTTTGAGATTAGATGCTTCATTTGTTGTTATTTTTCATTTGTTAAGTGGTGTTCAACTCTTTTCCAAACACATGGGCTGTAACCCAGCAGGCATCTCTGTCCATGTGAATTCTGAGGCAAGAATATTGGGGTGGGTTGCCATTTCCTTCTCCAGGGATCCCTTCAGCCAGGGATCAAACCCAGGTCTCCTGCATTACAGACAGGTTTTTTACCCCTAAGCCACCAGGGAAACCCATCATGTTAAATACGTCTGTTTTTGAATATTGAATAGTTTCCTGCCTGATACCATTGTGATTTGGAGATTAGTTGCACACTTTGATATTTGTTATTGGCACACATTCACCAAATGCTATAAATCAGTATAGCATTAATATTTATATTAGCATTTCTGTGTAGGAAATTCCATGAAGAGGCTGTGAATTTCTTAATTAGTCTATTGTAAAATGACGATTTCACTGATAAAGTAGTATGTTTGTGCTTGGAGTTGCCAAATGTGCAACTCTGTTCTCTTAGAGGTAACATTTCAAGAAAAATGCATCTTTCAGTGTGAGAGATCAATTTTCAAGAATAGTTGGTAAATGTTCTGTAGGTCAGTTTTCTTTAAAAGAAGATTCTATGGATGCATCTAAGCATGACAAGTAAAATGATGAAGGTATAAAATAGCTCCTATTAGTAAGGGGAAAAACACATATCCCGTTTTATGTGCTAACAGTTCTAATGATCTCATTGAGATTCAGGAAACTGTCCAATAAGACTACACCTTTGCAAGCTGTTTAATTATTTTTTGCAAGTTCATTGGTTTTTCATAACTTTCCTTCCCACATTCCAGTTATGCAGCAGTGGTCCTTCTAGTACCTTGTAGGAATACAACGCTGAAGCTTTATTTTAGGATTCCCTGCTATTGGAATACCACATTCTGGTTTTTATCACATTGTAGTGAGAACATTGGAGACCTGTAAGGGCTACTAGGCAGGCATTACCAGTAACCTTGATATCCAAGGCTAACTTGTCTCTGGAGTGTTGTTCATGCCATTCTTTTTCCCTAAAACTTCTACCATTTCCTATTTTGACTCTCCAACTTTTTCCTGTCCTTAAAGAGCAAGCTCAATACTTTTTCACCCATAAATGATAATTCACTATTCCAGTTATAAATATCTTACTATTACTTTGTAAATTATTTAAAAATTGTTTTGAGACTTCTCATGTCATAGTGTTGAATGTTAATTTGTATAATATTTCATTTTCATTCCTATTTGTATTTATCTTCTAAACCAAAATGTAAGCTCTTTGAGGGTACGGTGTATCCCCAACATATTTTTATATGACCCTGTGGTTCCTGCATACTGTCAATGCTGAATAATTTTTTTTAAATTTACTTAGCTTCATTATTTATTAATATATGTGCCAGACACCATCTAGGGACATAGTGTGAATAAAAGAGACAAAACTAATGCTGATGGACATTGCAACCTACACAGGAAAATAGACATATAAAATAATAAAATAAGTACAATAACATGCAATTCAAATGAAAGGTACATGATACTTTAAGATAATTTAGTGTAAAGAGGGTCAGAAAAAGCCCAATCTGTTAATTGGGATAAACTATGTCTGGGTGTACTGGGGTGGGGATTTTCCCAGGGTCATGTCTTGAGGAAAAATATGAAGTATTCAAGCAAACGAATACAAGGCCAGTGTTCATAGGGTATAATGGGGCATAAAGTGAGAGAAAAAGATAGAGGAGAATAAATTAAAGATGCATATGGAAAGATAGGGGGAGGTATGAATAAATATAAAGTAAACCTAATGAAATGTTTTAAAAGTAAGTAATATATAATTAGCATTCCCTTTTGAGAAGGTCTCTTTAGTTGTAGCATGGACTGAAGTGTCTAGAAATAAACTCAGGGGATAACAGATTATTGCAGTTAGGAAGGACAGAGGTGATGTTATTGTAGATTTGGGACCCCAGAGTGGGAAGTGAAAGAGAAAGAAGTGGAGGAAATTAAGAGAACTACTGAGAGAGAATCAACAGGCTGATTCTAGTTATATGGATGAGAAGTGTCAATGGAAAGCCTTAGAAATTCCATCTACACAACTTATAATGCACTCAACATTCATTGAGATTGGGAACACTGGAAAAGAATCAGAACTTAGAAGAGGCAGAGAAGGAGATGGGCTTTGCAACATACAAATTAAATGCCATACTTGGGTAGATGGTGCGGAACACAGAGGAAAGACCCATGTGGAAACAAAAATCAGCATATCGTCTCCAGATTGAAGGTGGTCAAATAACTGCTGCTGATGATGTTGCTAAGTTGCTTCAGCTGTGTCCACTCTGTGCGACCCCACAGATGGCAGCCCACCAGGCTCCGCCGTCCCTGAGATTCTCCAGGCAAGAACACTGGAGTGGGCTGCCATTTCCTTCTCTAATGCATGAAAGTGAAAAAGTGAAAGTGAAGTCATTCAGTCGTGTCCGACTCTTTGCGACCCCATGGACTGCAGCCCACCACGCCCCTTTGTCCATGGGATTCTCCAGGCAAGAGAACTCGAGTGGGGTGCCATTGCCTTCTCCCAAACCTAACTGGGGAAATGCAATTTAGAACAGGACCTAACATGAAACTGGGAGCCTGTAACAGCTGAGAGTCAGAAGGTCTGACAGCTGTAGGGCTTGGATTTCACAGCCTTCATCATTGTGTGAACATAATGTATCTCTTTTTTCTAATATATACATTCTACTAATTTTGTTTCTCTAGAGAAGCCAGGCTAATACAGTGTGTTTGAAATTATTGCAAAAGAGAAGTGAAGAATTTCTATGAAACATATAACATGTAATTGGAAACCATACCCAGTATGAAGGTTAAGAAAATTTTCCTAATGAAACAGCATCTAAGTTGAGAATATAATGATGGGTTAGAGAAGTAAAGAGAAAATGAAGGAAAAACACATGTCAAGACCCTGGGAGATGGGAATAGAGAAAGTTTCAAACATTTAAAATGTATGATCCACTGATTTATCTGCATATCTTGTCGTAGTTCTCAGCATAAATATACATAATTAGTTATTGGAAGAAATTAGGATGGTAATAATTGTATATGTATGCATTAAACTTGTTTGCACTCAGAAGATATCTATTATTAATGAGATTTACTATTTTTTTAGATTTTCTTTTTGACATAGGGATGAAATAAGTGTGGAAAGAAGGCCTTAAATCCTTGTAAAAATGTGAGGTAAATAGTGTATTATGCTGGTCAGACAGCCTCAACAAAGTATCATAGACAGTATGGCTTGTTGTTGTGTCATAACTCAGTCATGTCTAACTCTTTGCAACACCATGGACTGCAGCACACCAGATTTCCCTGTCTTTCACCATCACCCAGAGTTTGCTCAAACACGTCCACTGAGTTGGTGATGCCATCCAGCCATCTTGTCCTCTATCGTCCCCTTCTTTTCTTGCCTTCAAGCTTTCCTAGCATCAGAGTCTTTTCCAATGAGTCAGCTCTTTGCATTAAGTGGCCAAAGTATTGGAGTTTCAGCTTCAGCATCTGTCCTACCAATGAATATTCAGGGTTTATTTCCTTTAGGATTGATTGGTTTGATCTCCTTGCTGTCTAAGAGACTCCAAAGAGTCTTCTCCAGCATCACAGTTCAAAAGGATTAATTCTTTGGTGCTCAGCCTTCTTTTAGGTCCAACTCTTATATCCATACTTGACTACCAAAAAAAGCATAGATTTGATTAAACATACCTTTGTCAGCAAAGTGATGTCACTGCTTTTAAATACACTGTCTAGCTTTGTCACAACTTTTCTTCCAAAGAGCAAGCGTCTTTTAGTTTCATGGCTGCAGTCAATGTCCACAGTGATTTTGAAGCCCAAGAAAGTAAAAACTATCACTGTTTCCATTTATCTACCAACTATTTGCCATAAAGTGATGGGACTGGATGCCTTGATCTTTGTTTTTTGAATATTGAGTTTTAAGCCAACTTTTTAACCCTTCTCTTTCACTTTCATCAAGAGGCTCTTTAGATCCTCTTCATTTTCTGCCATTAGGGTGTCATAATCTGCATATATAAAATTATTGATAATTCTCCTGGCAATCTTGATTCCAGCTTGTCCTTCATCCAGCCCAGAATTTCACATGATGTGCTCTGCATATAAATTAAATATGTAAGGTGACAATATACAGCCTTGTTGTATTCATTTCCTAATTTGGAACCAGTCTGTTGTTCCATGTCCAGTTCTAACTGCTGCTTCTTGACCTGCATACAGATTTCTTAGGAGGCAGGTAAGGTGGTCTGTTAGTTCATCTCTTGAAGAATTTTCCACAGTTTCTGTGATCCACAGAGTCAAAGGCTTTGATATAGTCAATAAAACAGAAGTAGATATCATTTTTGGAATTCTCTTACTTTTTCTATGATCCAGTGGATGTTGGCAATTTTATCTTTGGTTCCTCTGCCTTTTCTAAATCCAGTTTGAACTTCTGAATTTCTCAGTTCATGTAATGTTAAAGCCTAAATTGAAAGATTTTGAGCATTACCTTGCTAGGATGAGAAATGAGTGCAATTGTGCAGTAGTTTTAACATTCTTTGGCATTGACTTTCTTTAGGATTGGAATGAAAACTGACCTTTTCCAGTCTTGTGGCCACTGCTGAGTTTTCCAAATTTGCTGGCATATTGAGTGTAGCACTTTAACAGCATCATTTTTAGGATTTGAAATAGTTCAGCTGGAATTCCATCACCTCCACTAGCTTTGTTCATAGTGAGTCTTTCTAAGGCCCACACAACTTCATACTCCAGGATGTCTGGCTGTAGATGAATGATCACATCAGCCTGGTTATCCATGATATTAAAATTTTTCTTACATACTTTTTCTGTGTATTCTTGCCATCTCTTAATATCTTCTGCTTTTGTTAGGTTCATACCATTTCTGTCCTTTATTGTGCCCATCTTTGCATGAAATGTTCCCTTGGAATCTCTAATTTTCTGAAGAGATCTCCAGTCTTTACCATTCTACTGTTTTCCTCTATTTCTTTGCACTGATCACTGTGGAAGGCTTTCTTATCTGCTTGCTATTTTTTGGAACTCTGCATTCAAGTGGGTATATCTTTTCTTTTCTCCTTTGCCTTTTACTTTTATTCGTTTCTCAGCTATTTATGAGGCCTCCTCAGACAGCCATTTTGATTTTTGCATGTGTGTTTCTTGGAGGTGGTCTTGAATACTGCCTCTTGTACAATGTTATGAACCTCCACCCATAGTTCTTCAGGCACTCTTTCAGATGTAACCCCTTGAATCTATTTGTCACTTCCACTGTATAATTGCAAAGGATTCAATTTAGGTCATTCTGAATGGTCTAGTAATTTCCCCTACTTTTTTCAATTTAAGTCTGAATTTGGCAGTAAGGACTTCATAATCTGAGCCACAGTCAGCTCCCAGTCTTGTTTTTGCTGACTGTATAGAGCTTCTCCATCTTTAGCTTCAAAGAACATAATCAATCCGATTTTGCTATTGACCATCTGGTGACGTCCACGTGTATTCTCTTGTGTTGTTGGAAGAGAGTGTTTGCTATGTGCAGTGCATTCCTTTGGCAAAACTGTGTTAGCCTCTGCCCTCCTTCATTTTGTACTCCAAGGCCAAACTTGCCTGTTACTCCAGGTATCTCTTGACTTTCTACTTTTGCATTCCTATCCCCTGTGATGAAAAGGACATCTTTTTTGTTGTTAGTTCTAGAAGGTCTTATAGGTCATCATAGAATCGTTCAACTTCAGCTTCTTCAACATTAGTGGTTGGGGCATAGTCTTGGATTACTCTGGTATTGAATGGTTTGCTGTGGAAATGAACAGACATCATTCTGTCGTTTTTGAGATTGCATCCAAGTAGTGCAATATTGGACTCTTTTGTTGACTATGATGGCTACTCCATTTCTTCTAAGGGATTCTTGCCCACAGTAGTGGATATAATGGTCATCTAAATTAAATTTTCCCCTTCCAGTCCACTTTTAGTTCACTGATTCCTAAAATACTGATATTCAATCTTGTCATCTCCTGTTTGACCACTTCCAATTTGCCTTGATTCATGGACCTCACATTCC
The DNA here is from genome assembly GCA_007570785.1 of Antilocapra americana. NCBI lineage: Eukaryota > Metazoa > Chordata > Mammalia > Artiodactyla > Antilocapridae > Antilocapra > Antilocapra americana. Next base: position 20,221,562 of record ML661344.1, read on the forward strand.
AGGTTCCTATGCAATATTGTTCTTTACAACATTGGACTTTACTTCCATCACCAGTCACATCCACAACTGGATGTTTTTTTCATTTTGGCTCCATCTCTTCATTCTTTCTGAAGCCATTTCTCCAATCTTCTCTAGTAGCATATTGGGTACCTATCGATCTGGGGAGTTCATCTTTCAGTGTCATATCTTTTTACCTTTTCATACTGTTCATGGGGTTCTGAAGGCAAGCATACTGAAGTGGTTTGCCATTCCCTTCTCCAGTGGACCACATTTTATCAGAACTCTCCATCTTTACCTGTCTATCTTGGGTGGCCCTACACAGCATGGCTCATAGTTTCATTGAGCTAGACAAGGCTGTGGTCCGTGAGATCAGTTTGGTTAGCTCAATACAAGATGGAAGAGTAGAAGGATTTGTGCTCATCTTCTTCTGCTAGAATTTCAAAATTTCAACTCACTGCTGAACAACCATTTTCAGGAAAATATTGGATCCCACCAAAGAAAGATACCCCACATCCAAGGGCAAAGGAGAAGCCCCAATAAGATGATTGGAGGGGTGAAATCACATTCAGAATCAAACCCCATACCCACAAGAGACTCTTGGAGGGCCCAATAAAAATGTTGTATGCATCAGGACCCAGAGGCCCCACAGAGACTGAGTCAGACCTGCCTTTGACTGTTTGAGTGTCTCCTGTGGAGACATAGGTCAGCAGTGGCCTGCTGCAGGAACAGGGGCTCTGACTGCAGCAGACTTGCCTCACACAGCATGTGGCATAAGCCCTCTTGGAGGAGGTCACCATTATCCCCACCATAGAGCCATTGAGCAGACAACCCACAAACTGCAGAACAATTATACCCAAGAAATTCTCACACTGTTAAGAAAGTTTTAGGACCCATAACAGATTTCCCAACTGGGGATCCCGCAAAGAGATTGAGAACCCCCAGTGAATGTGACTTTGAAGGCTAGTGGGATTTGATTACGGAACTTCCTCAGGACTGGGGAAACAGACCTTTGGAGGGCACAAGCAAAACCTTTTGTGCACCAAGAGCATTCGCCCAGGAAAAAGGAGCAGTGTCCCTACAAGAGATTGAGTCAGACTTTCCTGTGACTGTCCAGGAGTCTCTGTCAACAGAATGGAATTATTACCTTGATCTTGAAGTCTGGCAGGCAGAATGCCATGCAGAAGAGCAAGCAGAAGCGTGTGATGGCTGGCATTTCCTGCCAAGAATGGTGAAGCTCCAACCAACACCAAACAAATTCAACTTAAAAAAGTTTTCCCCAAGATGCATTATAACAAAACTGTCAACAAGAGAGAGACCTTAAAACAGCAAGAGAAAAAAGTGTGTTGCCATTCATAGGAACTTCCATCAGGCTATCAGTTGGTTTCTGAGCAGAAGTTGACTGACCAGGGGATACTGAGATGATATGTTAAAATACTTAAAACAAACAAACAAACAAAACTACCAGCGGATCTTCCCAACTCAGGGATTGAACCCCAGTCTCCTACATTGCAGGTGTATTCTTTACCAACTGAGCTATCAGGGAAGATATATAGGTAGCTCAGATGGTAAAGTGTCTGCCTGCAATGCGGGAGACCTGGGTTTGAACCCTGGGCCAGGAAGATCTCCTGGAGAAGGAAATGGCAACCCACTCCAGTACTCTTGCCTGGAAAATCCCATAGACAGAGGAGCCTTGTAGGCTACGGTCCATGGGATCTCAAAGAGTCAGACACGACTGAGCAACTTCACTTCATATATATATTTATAACAATAAAGGAATCAGTTCATCAAGGGGCCAGAACAATTATAAATATACATGCACCCAAACTGGAACACCTACATATATTAAGCAAATACTAACACATGAAGAAAGAAATAGACAGCATACAATGATAGCTAGGGACTCCATTATCATGTTTCCACTAATGGATAGATTATCCAGACCCCCCCACCAAAAAAAAAAATTGCACCTGGACTATACTTTAGGCTAAATGAACCTATATATATACATATAGCATTCCATCAAATAGCAGCAGAATATATATTCTTCTCAAGCATACATGGACCATTCTTCAGAATATACCATTTGTTAGGTCACAAAGCTATTCTTAGCAATTTTAGAAGACTGAAATCATACAAAGTCTCAGTTGTATGAAATTAGAAGTCAATACAGGACTTCCCTGGAGGTACAGTAGATGGGAGTTCACCTGTTAATGCAGGGGACACAGGTTTGATCCTCTGTTCAGGATGATTCCACATGCCTCAGAGCAACTAAAACCTGTGTGCCACAACTGCTGAGCCCATGATCCAGATCCCATGAGCCACAACCACTGAGCCCACCATGGGCCCCAGTAGTTAAAACTATTGGGCCCCATGAGCTCTGGGGCCCTCAAGCCACACATACTGAGCCCACATGCTGAAACCTTTGAAGCCCAAGCTCCTAGAGCCTGTGCTCTGCAACAAGAGAAGTCACCACAGTGAAAAGCCCGTGCATTGCACCGGAGAGTAGCTCCCACTTACTGCAACTAGAGAAAGCCCACACGTAGTAGTAAAGACTCAGAACAAACAAAATAAATAAATAAATGATTTTAAAAAATTAATACAGCAGTAAAACTGGAAAACTTACAAATATGTGGAAATTAAGCAAACAATGATTAAAAAGAAGTAAAATATAAAATATTCTTAAGCAAAAAAGGCAGAAACACAACAAACCAAAATTATGGAATTCAAAGAAAGCAATTCTCATAGGGAAGTTTACTGTGAAAAAAATCTACATTAATGAACATGAAAAATTTAAAAGCACCAATTTTACTACTCAAGGAACTAGCAAAAGAAGAACAAGCTAAGCATAAAGTTAACAGAAGGAAAGAAATAGCAAGATCAAAGGAGAAAAAAAATCAGAAGCAAAAATGATCATTGAAATTAAGGATCTTTTCTTAAAAAAAGATTAAATTGATAAACATTTATCTATAGTAAGAAAAAAGACAATTCAAATAAATAAAATTAGAAACAAAAGAGGGCACATTATAGTGGCCACCTTCAGGAACTGATGATGGACAGGGAGGCCTGGTGTGTTGCAGTCCATTGGGACACAACAAGTCAGACACAACTGAGAGACTGAACTGACTGACTGACCATAGAAATGCAAAGTATCATAAGAGACCTTGGATCATGAATGAGTAGGATATCTGAACAGACCAATATTGAGCAAGAAGATTGAATCAATAATTTCAAACTTCCTAACACAGAAAAGCCCAGAAACAGCTGACTTCATTGGTGAATTTTACCAAATATTTAAAGAATAATTACTACCAACCCATCTCAAACTCATTCGTATCTGAAAAGGAAAGAATACTCCAAAACTCATTTTACATGGCCAGGATTTACCCTGACATTAAAGCCAAATAAGGATACTACAAGAAACAAACAAACAAACTGTAGGTCAATATGCTTGATGAACAGAGATGCAAAAATCCTGAATGAAATATTAGTAAAATAAATTCAACAGCACTTTAAAAGGTCATACACTATGACCAAACAAGTGGGATTTATTCCTGGTATATAATAATGGTTCAACGTACACAAATGAATAAATGTAACACCCTCCATTAATAAAATGAAAGATAAAATCATATAATTAATTCAGTACTTGTAGAAAGAACATTTGACGAAATATAGCATCATTTTATGCCACTTTGGACTCCTCATTATTCTGAATCAATAGCCAAAGAAGGGAATTACTGTGATGACTGGGTGAGTCACTCAGACTACCAAGGGGAAACTGGGCTACTGCTGAACAGTATAGGTAAGGAAGAATATGTCTGAAATACAAAAGATCCCTTAGTGTGTCTTAGAATATTACCTTGCACTCTGAATAAGATCAATAGAAAACTATAACAATCCAATACAGGGAGGACCGCTAATGGCCCAGACCCTTCAGAAATAAAGTTTGGCTCACCATGTCTCATAAAGGAACATAACTAACTGAGGTGTTTGCTGAAAGCAGAGGGAATGTACAATGGGTAGTAGAAGAAGGTACTTGTAAAAACCAATTATAATCATGCAACTGTCATACAGAATGAGAGCTATAATTGTCATGGGTATTTTCTGCTTATTTTGTTATAAGTATGTTCGTGCATGTGATTAGCAAATAACTTTGTTTTCTTTCCTGTCTTATCCCTTTATCATGTATCATAAGAGGCGGAAAGTTTATATCATGGCACTAATTATTATTAACTTAAAACATAATAATATTTAAATTATTAGATATCAAAGAGAAGAGTAAGCATCACTCAAAGACTTTACCTCCTGGTGATGTTCTTAGTGCATTTTTGGTTCTACACATAGTAGATTTATCAAGTTGGGTGGAATTCTATCCTTGTCACTGGCTTTATTTGAAGATTGAGTATGGTTTAAGGAGATGTGTATGGATGCCAAGTTGACAAAAGAGGTGGACCTTTGAAGGTTAGTTTTAGAATGAGATTAATGTAAATCATAGACTGAATAAAGCAGTTTGCTCTTCCTTCTGTAGGTGGTCCTGATATAATCAGGTAAAGGTCTGAAGAGAACCTAAGTCTTATCCTCTCATGTGTAAGAGGGAATTAATTCCTCTTGCCTCACTGCCTTGATCTGGGACATTGGTCTTTTCCTTCTTTCAGACTTGAACTGAAACATGGGCCATTTTGGGTCTCCAGCATGCTGACGCTCAGTCTGCAACTTATTCCATGGGCTCTCATTTTCAGCTTCTGAGTTTTGTTTTCAAACTAGAAGTTCATCACAAATACAGCCCATTGATTTCATTTGCTAGAGAATCTTGACTAATCTACGCAGTTAAGATAGATATCATTTCTTGGTAAGTCTGAAAGCCTTTGAGTGTTAATTAAAACTGTGGTCATCTATCATAATATTTAAGTAGAAATAAAATATATTTATACATGATTATTTTTTCAAGTTGGTTCTATAAAAATCATCACATTCTTGGTCATCATCTTGCCTTTACCAAGAACTGAAATTCTCTGAGAGCAGGAATCATGATGTATAGATCTCAGCAGGTGGTAAATAGCTACTTTTTGGCTAATTAATTAATTGTGCCATTCGACGAAAGTTGGTATATAGAGAAAATCTGACTCAGGAAACATTTATGAAAATATTTCTAGAGCTGAATTTAAGAAGGAAGGATTGACTTAAGTAAGTATACTTGGTGGCATAAAAAACATCTGTTTGACATTGTAAAGCTTAGTTTTCAATACACCAAGGTTGAAAAATCCCCCAAAGATTTTGTCTGACCAGAAACATAATTTTCTTTAGATTCATCCAAGTAGTAAAAGTCCAATTTTAAAATACTGAATAGAAATGGTTCAGTAGCTGTTTCCATGTTTCCATGGATGGCATGACCTGGTTCCTCCAGAGAAGTGGTCAGTCTGTGAAACCTGAGTTCCTTCCCTCCACTTGCTGGCTTTATCTGCACTGCCTACACCTAAGCACTAACACCTGCGGAGATAGACTGGAAAATCTAAATAATGCAACAGCATGACCATGGGGAGCTACACACTCTATGAAGGACGAGAGCTCTCATTTCTCAGAACCTACTATCCCCTAACCACCTACACATCAACTTCTGTAATCAAAGATGAATGCTTAAAGATTTGCACAACAGTACCATGAAATGTAGCTCCTATTTTTTGAGGCCTTCAGTATACAAAGGGAAAAGTTTTAAGAGCAGGAATCTAAGAGGTCTGTATCTACAGCGTTCAGAACATGTTAGACTATGTCATTAAGCATTTTTCAATTTCTGATGGTATTATCTCTCTCTAGGGAAGTATGTACAACAGTTTTCTGTTTTTAAGGGGTGAATTCAAGAAATGATGATAGTAGAAAGTAGTGACTATATGTCTTTTGTCTTTACGATAATGATGACCAGAGAAAAGAAAGTAATTTTAATGTGCATGGCTGGCTGTGTGTCCAGTAAGTAGGTATGCAAATCCTCACAGAGTTCCCTGATTTCTTTCCACATAATTAAGAGGGTGAATCCCTCAGAATACAGATGTGAAACCGTCAAAGGTTGAGCACTGTGTTTTTCCTGCGGGGAAATTGCAAGAAGTCTTCTTTACTGTGGCTTGGCCACTGTTTTATACTTATTGAGAACTTTTTAAAAAGAATCTACATCAGTAAGCATATACTTTTAAGAATTGACAGTAGAGAATTTGAATATTTTAATCACTGTAGTATACTTTTAGTAAGCAAACCATGCCATTGCAATGCTAACAGTTATAAAGCCATACACTCACTTGCTAGTTCTTTTTATTTAGTTTTCAAAGAGTTTTCCAATTGATATGAAAAAATCTACATCACTGCAGAATGCTTATAGACTTTTCCTATGAAAATTCAAGATGGTCTTAGAAGTGGTTTAGTAATAGAGGTGAATAAAAAAAAGTGATAACTAATTTATACTTAATTGAAACAACTATCAAGTAAAATCTGCAAGTAACTTAATTTTCCTAGGGAGCATTTTTTTTCAACCTTATGGTTACTTAGTTCATCTGCCTTAATTTATCTCCATTGCTGTGTCCTAAATGCAAACCAGCAGGGCCTTTACTCAGAGCCAAGATCGCACGCACATGGTGGCCTCTCATACTCTCAGTGCCTTTTGGGATACCCAAACTGAACAGTTTCAGAAAAGATCAATCCTTAGTACTTGGCAGGAATTGCAAAACCCTGGAAACAACTGTCCTAACATGTGCTGCAAAAGAGTGATCCATAGAACATCATATGTTAGTATACTGGGCTTGTAGCTTTCATTTGGATATAGCACACCATGCTTTGTATAAAGCAAATGCTTACAGGCTGTATTAAATCTGTGTTAAAGGTTTTAGAAAATAGTTGTACACAAAGTTGGCACAAAGATTGCACATTATGCATCGAAGGATAGGAAATTCATTTGTAAAATTTTAGGCTGTATTCAGAACCTATTGAGGTAAGTCTCACCAGGGAAATTTCTCAGTTCAAGGGATAACAAAAACAAATGTGGAATTCCTAAATAAATAAGTAATTAAAGGGATATTTATCATTTTTAGCTCATTTTTACAACCAGTTTTATTTACACTTAACTCTTAATACAATGTTATTATTATCTTTGGTTTTAGCATTATATTACACTAAGGTTAATTATGGTATCTGTGATGTAGTCATTTTTTCAAGTATAAGAAACAAGAAGCCAATCACAAGCAACCTTGATGAAGTGGCACATACAACACCACTCTCTCTCTCTCTCTGGTTTTTTGGATGATGAAGGAGACTGAATTAATAGTGATCTCATAATGAGATAATTTCATGTTGATGAGTTTATGGTATTAATATTAAATTTAAGATTTGACCCATTTACTGCTGTTCTGGCAGTTTGGAGTAAAAAAATAAAATAAGAAAGGTAAACATTTGCAAATCAGAATAAGCTTGTTTTAAGCATTAGAATTAAATGCCTTCTTAAAATAAATAAAAAGAATTGACTTTTACATACCTGAAACAGAGAAGTCTGAATACTATCATAATTTCTTTAAAATTCAGGAAACTATAATATGAAGATTCAGGATGAATTTTGTAGCTGTTTCAGAATAAAAGCAAAGTAGTTTAAATGAATAGCAAAATAGAATTGTGTGTTAAGCAGAAAAAGCAATCCTGGGTGTTCATTGGAAGGACTGATGTTGAAGATGAAACTCCAGTAGTTTGGCCACCTGATGCAAAGAACTGACTCATTTGAAAAGACCCTGATGTTGGGAAAGATTGAAGGCAGGAGGAAAAGAGGATGACAGAGGATGAGATGGTTAGATAGCATTACCGACTCAATGGACATGAGTTTGGGTAGACTCCGGGTGTTGGTGACGGACAGGGAGGCCTGGCATGCTGTGGTTCATGGGGTCGCAAAGAGCTGGACACGACTGAGCGACACTGAACTGAACTGAGAAAAAGCAAATCTGTCTCCAAACTCACAAAAATTAGCCAGTGACTTAGTTAATTACATTTATCTTTAAAATCAAACATCAAATAATCTTTTGGACTAAATTTAAAGATTTATTTATTTTTTTTAAAGTTTAACTTGACTTGATTGTTTGGTTAGATTAACCAAATAAGACTATTATTCTTTGAATATTTGAATCAATCCAGACTTGAATTATCAATTAAATTTCCTGAGCAACCATTAAATATAATTATTGATTTGATGTTTGAGAGAGGAACTCAATGGGAAGTTCTTTGTTTTAAAAAGATGCATTGATAGCCACATATAAAATGATTTAAAACTCATTCCAGTAAGCAGAGAAAAGAATTTATGGAGTTTTCTACCAGGCATATCATTTCTCCAGTCTAAATGTTCTTTATCTTTTTTCTCCATATCAGAATCTCAGAATATACATTTAACCCTGAAATATCTGCTACCTGCCACTGTCAATTACCTTCTTAAGAGGCAGGCCAGTTAAATTTTCTATGAGCTTTTACAATTCAAATATAAAATTTCTTATTGTTAGTGGCTTTAGCAATGGAATATAGTTACAAAGGATGCATCTAGAGTGAAAGCTAAAACCCAGGCACCAATGTGATTCAATATACAGGTCTTCCCATTTGATTGGGCCATTAACTGGCTACAATTACTGATGAAAGTAACTTGTCTTGGTTAAACTTGGGCAATGACGGCCATTTTATTTTAATAAACATTTGTAAATATTTAAGTCTTCCAATGGGTGTCAAAGGCAATGTGTCAAAGAATGTCAAATACTGAATGCTTACTATGTGACAGTTGGCATTTTAAGTATGTGTGTGTGTGATTGTTTTTTCTTCTCCCAAATACTGCTTTTCCCACTATTCCTTCCCTATTCACCTCTTTCTACCCTTATCATGGACCCAAACAATGTGATACTAAATTGACAGAGAAGAGATTTCTAAGCTAACCTAGAGAAAAAGACAACCTTTCTTTTGCTTTGTTAGGAATATTTTTTTGCATCTGTCAAGTATTTATTACTTATAAAACTGTTTATTCATTATGAAATTGATAATAAATGTTTACCATTTAACCATAAATATTACCATTTATTACTATTTAATCATAAATTATTACCATTTAACAGATGGACAAAATTGAGACTGTAAAAGAAAAAAATTCCGATTTTACCTTCTCTTGTGAGGGAAAATTCATTTCTTCTCAACTGTGCTTCTTCCCTATGAGTCTCCTTTACTTCTCCCATAGAACACTTTACTTCTGATATCTCTGTCATTAAATATGTGGAAATTCCCCATCTCCCCTCCCACAACAGGTAATGCTCTGTGATACCAGCTGAGTGGAACAAAATTCCACTCAATTTTGTTCCTATCTAGCTGGAGATAGTTTTGGGTCTATAGGTTAAAGGATCTGTTCCACAAGACTGCACCACTCTATGTCTTAGCTACTTTAGATCTCAGTTGAAGACCCAGGTTACCTACAACTTCTGTCCAATTTGGAACAAATCGGAGCTTCCCACTCACTACTGGCTCTTCAGATTTAATTTATTTGCTAGGGTGGCTCATGGGAAACTTCCATTTAGCAGTTTATTAAACAATATACTAAAGAAAACAGATGAACATCAGGTAGAAGAGATGTAGAGGGTGAGGAAGGTGGAGACAGGGCTTCCATGCGCTCTCTGGGCATGCCACCCTGCCAGTACCTCAATGAGCCTATCCACCCAGAAGCTTTCCAAATCCCCTACTGTTGGGATTACATGTAGGGATTATAATTACTGACTCCATTTCAGCTCCTCTCCCATCTCTGGAGAAGTGAGAGGGAGAACAGGGCTGAAAATTCCAAACTTCTAATTATACCTTGGTCTTTCTGGTGATCAGCCTCTGTCCCAGAGTCATCCAGAAGCTCACTCAGAGTCATCCCATTGGAACATAAGGTGCTCTTGAGGCCTAGAAATCTGCAAATGTTTAGGATCCTTGTGTCAATGACTGGGTCAAATACAAGTATCAGTAGAGTTACTCCTAATGTTCCTATCCCTTAGGAAATCATAAGAGTTTTAGGAGCTCTGTGTTGGGAACTAGTGGCAAAGCTGTTTTTCACTTCACAGAGACACACAGAGATTAATAACTAGACTAAATTTATAAAAGATAAAATTTACATACTTTCTCTTATAGGAGAGAAATAATGATTGAGGCTGCTTAAAAGATTCCAGCTTTGAACTATAATACAAAAACTCTTTGTTTTGTTGGTTTTGAGATGTTAAGCCTTCAGGAAGGAAATGTAAAGATGGTGGCAGGGAGAAAGAAGACAAAACATTTATTTTGTGTATAGGTTAAAAGATTATTTTATATATTGCCTCACTTAACATTAAAACTGCCAATAGAATGTCAGTAACATTATACAGGTAGATAAATATACCAGGATTCAGAGAGAGTTAATTGTTTCTACAGAATCAAATACCCCAGAAAAATAATTTTCAGATTTGAACCCAGGCTTATGTAAGCTTTTACACTTAGCTATGATCTAATGGCAATGTTTTAGAAAAATATGGTCAAAAGCTTTGAAATGGGCAGAAGATATTCCAAGACATCCTTTCAGTGGAGTGCTTGGTATTGTTTGCTGACCCCTTGGGGGTTTTTCTGGTTCTTTAGAGGTATATACCTATGGTACTTCTCTTGACTGGTTAGACTACCTTATACTCTGTAGGGATAGATGTTAAATTATAGAAAATGCCCAATAGAGCAAATTATTTTTGTTCATAGACATACAAATAAATGATGTGTGACATAAAGACAAAAGATTTCTGCCTTATAAGAAGGAACTATTCAAATATTACATTTCATTGCTTTGTAGTAATGCTCATTTACTACTGCTATGGCCTGCTAGCCAATTTCAGGCTATGGGCTGCTTTTAAAATGGCCGGTGAGATAAGAAATTTTTTCATTTTAAATTTTAATGAGTTGCTAAAACACACACACACATACATACACTTAGAAAAGAATAAGAATGTGTGATCAAAACTAAACATGCCTGCAAAGCATAACATAATTTGTTATTAAGTACTTTGCAGAAAAGTTTATTGAACTCTATATTTCATAAAAAATTCATCATTTCTGATATATAATATAATGTAATATATATGTGTGCTTAGTGACTAAGTCATGTTTGACTCTTTGCAACTCTTTGGACTGTAGCCTATCAGGCTCCTCTGTCTATGGGGATTCTCCAGGCAAGAATACTGGAGTGGATTGCCATGCCCTTCTCCAGGGTATTTTCCTAACCCAAGGATTGAACCTATATCTCCTGCATTGCAGGCTGATTCTTTACCAGCTAAGCCACCAGGAAAGCCCAATACAATGTATAATGCATACATATAAGATGTATATACATATAAAAAGTGTGTGGGTCTTCTACAAATTCCCCTTTGAAACAATTACAGTACTTGATTGATTTACTCGTTAACTAATTTAATAAAATCTTTGACATGTATTCATTTTATATTTTTATGAGAGCTATGATTTTTTTTTGGAAAATTAAAATTTAGCAGCTCTATGTACTAGTTATAATTTCTGCAACTGATTCCAGTCAATAGATATTATATAGAAACTCTTATTCAAAATATAAGAACTGCTTAATTTAATTAAAATATAACCAAAAATCTAAGAAATATTTAATTTACATTTTAGCATTTTCATGAGATGATTTCTTTTAATGAAAAATAAATACATCAAGCAACTCTCTTTGGCATTGAAACATGTAAATTAGCATATGTGAAATGAATCGCCAGCCAAGGTTTGATGCATGATACAGGGTGCTCAGGGCTGGTGCACTGGGATGACCCAGAGGGATGGAATTAGGAGGGAGGTGGGAGGGGGGTTCTGGAAGGGGAACACATGTATACCCATGGCAGATTCATGTCAATGTATGGCAAAACAAACACAATATTCAAGTCTTTCTTGAATTTGTTACAATAAATTAAAAAAATGTAATTTTAAAATTAATAATCTTTATTTTTCTCTTAATGTTCACTAATTCAAAACAAAATATGTAGTTAACTTAAAGATTAGGAATAAGAATAACATAAAAATTGTTAGCCTTAATTTTTAAAGTGTTTTTGAATGTGCATATCAAAAAATACTTTATATGAAGAGAGATGACAGCACCCTTATGGCAGAGAGTGAAGAAGAACTAAAGAGCCTCTTGATGAAAATGAAAGAGGAGAGTAAAAAAGTTCGCCTAAAGCTCAAAATTCAGAAAACTAGGTCATGGCATCCAGTCCCATCACTTCAGGGCAGATAGATGGGGAAACATTAGAAACAGTGGCTGTCTTTAAATTTTGGGCTCCAAAATCACTGCAGATAGTGATTGCAGCAATGAAATTAAAAGATGCTTATTTCTTGGAAGGAAAGTTATGACCAACCTAGACAGCATATTCAAAAGCAGAGACATTACTTTGCTAACAAAGGTCCATCTAGTCAAGGCTATGGTTTTTCTAGTAGTCATATATGGATGTGAGCGGTGGACTACACAGAAAGCTAAGCACCAAAGAATTGATGCTTTGAACTGTGGTGTTGGAGGAGACTCTTGAGAGTCCCTTGGACTGCAAGGAGATACAACCAGTCCATCCTAAAGGAGATCAGTCCTGGGTGTTCATTGGAAGGACTGATGTTGAAGCTGAAACTGCAATATTTTGGCCACCTGATGTGAAGAGCTGACTCATTGGAAAAGACCCTGATGCTGGGAAAGATTGAGGGCAGAAGAAGGGGATGACAGAAGATGAGATGGTTGGATGGCATCATCGACTCAATGGACATGGGTTTGGGTAGACTCCAGGAGTTGGTGACGGACAGGGAGGCCTGGCGTGCTGTGATTCATGGGGTCACAATGAGTTGGATACGACTGAGTGACTGAACTGAATCGAACTGATAAGATGCATACTTTAAAGTCAGTCTATTTATCAGTCTGTTAAGAAGAGAGTAAAAACCCGCTTTGTGTTTAATATTATTCTTCTCTTACTCCCCAGTGGCTTAGGGACAAAGTATCTGCCTGCAATGCAGGAGACATAGAAGACATGGGTTCAATCCCTGGGTTGGAAAGATCCCCTGGAGGAAGACATAACAACCCACACTAGCATTCTTGCCTGGAGAATCCTATGGACAGAGGATCCTGGCAGGCTATAGTCTATAGGGTTGCAAACAATTGGACACAACTGAAACCACTGAGGTCACATGCATAAGAGAAGGAAAAGTAACTACAAACATTCAGTTACTATACATTATTTTATGATTTACTGCACATTCAAGTAAAATCTGTATCATCTGTTGCCTAAATAAATGCTGGCCATTTATATAATAATTAAACCTTCAGTAATTATTTTGACAGGAACCCAGGACTTTTGCATTATATTAACCTTATGGAATTTGAAATTTAAAAAAAAGAAATGAGGTAGAATGGTAGATTTTCAACTGTCTTCTATAATGCTTATTCACAAAATATTAATTAATCATTACTAAAATGACTTAAGTTATACAGACATAGTCTGGATTTTCAATTATTCTTTTAATTCAACTGATGAAATTGTTATAGTATAAAAGCATAAAATGTACAATGGGGCTTCCCAGATGGCTCTTGCGGTCAAGAACATGACTGCCAATGAAAGATACTTAAGAGACTCTGGTTCAAAGCCTGGGTCAGGAAGATTCCCTGCAGGAGGGCACAGCAACCCACGCCAGTATCTAGCCTGGAGAACTGCTATGGACAGAGGACCCTGTTGGGCTACAGTCATAGGGTCACAAAAAATTGGACACGACAGAAGTGACTTAGCACTCATAAACAAAATATACAACATATTGTCACCAAAGCCCAATAGTATATTCTAGTACTATTCTCTGTCCTTATAAATTGTCATCTTTAATATGACACATTTATTTTACAAATTAATTGTTTAACATAAATAAAATTTCATTTTATTTCAAATTATATTTTGGCTAATGTTTTTAATATTGATTGCATTATGTTGAAGTCAAAAGTGAAATGAAATTACCTTCATGTAAAATCATAAACGACACAAAGAAATAAGGCCGGTTGTAAGGATTTGTTCAAATTCTCATTAATGTATCCATAAAGGGACTGAGTAAATTAACATAGATCCAGGAAAAAAAGTAAACCCAAACTTAATATCAAAACACTGCTTGCATAAGAAGCTATCAAAATATCAAATGCTATTTTAGCCCATGTTAGAGCATATATTCTTGAAAAACACAAAATCCCACTATAAGGTACATATTCATTTATAATTTGAAACAGAAGTGCTGATGCACACTACTAAGAAGTTTCCTAACTTCTGTATAGAAGCATATTTCTGTTTCAGTTCAGTTCAGTTCAGCTGCTCAGTCGTGTCTGACTCATTGTGACCCTGTGAACCACAGCACGCCGGGCCTTCCTGTCCATCACCAACTCCCGGAGTCTACCCAAACCCATGTCCATTGAAATGGTGATGCCATCCAACCATCTCATCTTCTGTCATCCCCTTCTCTTGCACTCAGTCTTTCCCAGCACCAGGGCCTTTCCAATGAGTCAGCTCTTCCCATCAGGTGGCCAAAATATTGCAGTTTCAGCTTCAACATCAGTCCTTCCAATGAACACTCAGGACTGATCTCCTTTAGGATGGACTGGCTGGATGTCTTTGCAGTCCAAGGACTCTCAAGAGTCTTCTTCAATACCACAGTTCAAAAGCATCAAATCTTCAGCGCTCAGCCTTCTCACTATCCACCTCTCATATCCATACATGACCACACACACACACACACACACACACACACACACACACACACACACACACA